>CM057150.1:35383913-35633913 GCA_029964075.1 Patiria pectinifera
CAAATTGGTCAAGCAGTTTTACTGAGCAAAGTAGCAGATTCAACTTGTATGGTTCAATGAGGAATAATAATCTTCTTGATAATGAGGCCGAGGTCCACTGCTGCAAATACTACATGTATACACGGAGCTCCTAAGCACAAATATCAGCTAAGCATGGAAATACTGGCTTAGCGAAAACAGGTTACCATCAAAGTGCAATGCAATTGATACTGTATGTGACCAGTACCCACCTTATTCATGCTCAACACAAAAAGGAGCTTAGCAGTATTGTCTGCTTAGGAGCTCCCTGGAATTGCCAAGGTATGCTTACACCAAACCAACAGTGGACCAAATGGTTTACAAGGCACAGTGGAATCAGTTTAAATGCTAATCGAAATTATGTCTTTCTTCTCAGGACTATCAGTAACCAGTTTTTGTAATGACATAGACTTCTCCATAGTAGAATACAAATGTTGTAACTCAAACAACATTCACATCAAAACTGATTCCACAATGCCTTGCTGCAATACAGAAATACTGCATTTTTTTTTTACTGTAATGGAAATCAAAATATTTTCTGATAATTGTACCAAAAAGATAATTTGATTTTCATTACCAAAAGTTAAATATGCTGAAAGTTGGTTTACGGCAGGAAAAAAGTGAACTTGAATCTCAGCTGCGGTAGTTACAGAAAATGACAATCTTTTGCACATCAACATAAACCAACTTTCAGCATATTCATTTGTATCTTAAAAAAATGAAATGTAAATGTCTTCACAACTCAATTTTAAACAACAGAGCACACAGTATAAGCTGAAGACATTAAAACAGTGTGAAATTTGGTTTTCAATTTGTTGAGAAGTTAGTGGTCGGGCGTTTTACACCCCAACTGTTGTAGAACTATCAACATGATGGTTCAACTATAAGTCTGCTAAGAGTAATGTCAAAAAGTCTCTGACAAATTGAAAACCAGTTCTAATAACGATTCAGAACAACTGAATGTGAACAAATAAAGTGTATTTTGTAAAACTGCTCCATTCTCCAAAGTGTTTGGATGGCAGACGCATTCGGTGGGATCACAACTCAGTGGGTTTCTATAGTTCAGAAAGTCCTAAAACCCTGGCACGTTCCGATAAACAATTTCTCGATCCATCAGCAGCAACGACACACTTTGGAGAACGGGCAGATGGAATTGTAATCAACTTAAACATGAAAGTTGCAACAGAAATTGCACAGAACTCAACAACAAAGGTGTGGAAAAAAAAATATTGTTCAAAAAAAGATAGCACAAAGTTATAAGGCATTTACATGCAGTTGGACTTAGCACAAAAGCCTATGCACTGTAATCTGCTTATAATTTTTTTTTAATAACTTCATCAGCCTTTTCATAACAATGAACTAGTCGTTCAATGCTTCAAATTTCTCCTGGAAATTTATGTTGGACTGATAGACTTGCTCCCATGGCAAGAAAAACATGCCACAAATCAAAATCTACTTGTACTTGCTTCAATCAAATTATGTCGTTCACCTTTACACCATCTTAAAGACAAACCAAAGTGCCAGGCTATAGTGCTAAGTCTGTTGGTGTACAATTCTCCACGGCGTATGAATGGTATCCCACAAAACACAATTACAAATTCAGATCTGGTGTCCGTTTCATGGTTTTGTAAGTGATGTGACTTTTGAGCAGCCACAACCAGATACGACTTTAACTTCTATCTCAACTATTTCACAATCACTTAACCCTAAACCTGCTAAATGCAACAAAATGCAACAGCGGTAAAAAGTTGTGCAAGTTGTTGCATTTAGCAGTCAACTCAAGTCCCCATGCTTTTTTGCTTCTTGTTGCATTTAGCAGGGTAACTGCTCATAGTGCCAAGGTGATACAAGAGTATCCACTGTTGCAGTTTGTTGCATTTAGCAGGGTAACTGCTTGGTGCCAAGGCTGGTAGGCATTGGGTTCACAGCACAATGCAACAGAATCCACTGTTGCAGATTGTTGCATTTAGCAGGGTTTTCATTTGAGTTGAGTTGGATATTGTTGCAATTAGCAGGGTACTGGTAGAATAACCGATGGGGTTAGGGTTGAATGCCAAACAGTGAAGCCTGTTATTTGCTGCAATTAACACTCTTCTTATCCAATATACTGGGTCATTTTGGCTTGCTCCTCATTTCATAAAGGGTTGAGTATCTTTTCTTCCGCATTTTTTTGTGCACCTCAACATGGCACGATGGACACAAGGGTGGATCAGCCTCATAACAAAGATTCACTAATGAGCCAATTAGTGTCCTCATTAACCGTAACTCTCTAGCATGCTTTACTAGGAACCATACCCATCCTGGCAAATTCCAACACCATATGGGAAACTGCACACACATTCATGTATTTCTGACTTTGTTTCTGGAGGTGTGCCAACCCAACCCAAAAAGACTGTCAGTTTAGGGGTACTGTACCCATCCTGACGAATCCAACAAAACATGCCGTTGGGGTTCGATGGGTTGAGCTCTGTTAGGGATAATTAATCAAATTAGTCACAGAGAAACTCCTAGGCTCCCACCACGTCGGATACCCCTTTGTCATGAAGAATTGTACACTTACATGTAAAAACGAAATGGTGTGGCTCGTGCAACATAAACAAAACAAAAACAGATGTAAAAAAAGTGAACAATATTGTGACAATACTTTTGTTCTTTTAGCACTGTCTGCAATTGTCATTTTACATATGATGTTTTCACTCATCAATATTTAAAGCAATAAAAAATAATAAAAATAAAAATAATAATAATAAAAAAAACAGTGGTTGGCCCCAGCGAACATCATTAAGTTCCTCAACCATTGTTTTTTCTTTAGCCCTAAGTAAATCTTATCTTCTATGATATTCACTCAAGTTTTTGCGATAAATTTGTTGACTTTTCTTTGAAGAAGTTCATCCTTAGAAACTCTTGCTAAATTCATAAACAAATTTCAAATTCTCAACGAAATTAGAGTACTCAGTTTTGGCACAGGACTTTTTGTTTCATATTTCTTCTAAGTCCAATTAAAAAAAAAAAATCTGAATAAATGAGGCTGATTGGTTTTCGGGAACAAGATACTGAATGGAAGTCAAATGGAATGCCAATTAAAAAAAGGGATAGGAAAACTAAATTTCAGTAAATCTGATATTAGAATTAAGCCCCATCTTTCTTTAGTTTCTCGAAATCTGTCAAGAAATACGGAGTTGCAAAAAAATTACTGGAAAAAACAACAAGAGTAGATAGTAATTAAGTTGAACTTGGGAAGTTCAACAAAATGGTGAACGAAACTTGTGGTTCGTTCCACAAAGTCCTAAACTCAATTTATATTACATGGCTTTAGTAGATCTTAAGTAGCCATTCAATTTCCTCACACTGCTAAAATGGAGCGGAGGTCGAAATTGCACCAAATAGTCTTCCAAGTGTGCATTCCCATTGTTACAGTATCTTTCCTTATTTGTAATGAACTGCTGGTGTTACAAAGACCGAAGCGTACTCTTACAAAATGCAAAACTGTCGGATAGTTTATACTATCAACCTTCTAACAACTTTGTTTTCTGTTTGCAATGCATGTAAGCCGGCCTTTTGCGGTGACTTTCATTGTCGATAAAAAAAGGATAACATGTAGAAGGAAGTATTTCAGGAACACCATATCTGTGGTTCTCATTCTCTAAACTCTAAACATCAGTTCCATTATTAGACACGCTTGATCCTGGGTAGCACCTTTCTTGGTTGAACATGATGTCATGATGATGTAATCATGTTCCCTCGTTGATAACCACGTCAGTTGATTTGCTTACTTGGGATCTGTTCGTTCATGGGTGCATTACGGTTTAATGAGTAGTTCCCTCGTAAGTCAGCATTCCTTTGCACCTTAACTGTCTCAAGTAGAAATTTCTTCAAATTCGAGTGGCTCAAATCGCTCCTCTCGATCCAGGATCGGCGAATTTCAGTGGACTGTTCACTGTTCCACGTTGCACAAACACCTTGCCTTGTAGCATTCACGTACACGTTCATCTCATCCAAACAAACAGTTCAGTTTGGTTTTTATCTTACAGGCGTCTCCTAATATTTCTCATCTTATTTGAATGCTCTCAGTGAAAACTCAGCATTCAGTGTTATTTTTTTTCAATGCAAATCTGCAGTTGAACCATCCAAAGCGTGCAACTTTTTTCCTGCAAGGTTTTCTACACTTCCGTTTTCTCTCATGTAGATCCCGCAACAAAGTCTCAATTTATTCACATTTGTACAGTATGAAACACTTGTCAAAATGTAGGCAAAACACGTATCGGAAACTCTGTCGGCTAACAGCCCATAAATCTGGTATCTTGTCCGTGCTGTCAATGCTCAATAATTATTTCAGCTTTTAATCCATGTCTAGTGCCATCTGTTCAAAACATCCCGTCGCTTGTATCTCCTTCTGTCGAAAAGCGCATTCGTCATCCGTGGTACTTCAACCAAATCCTTGTAAATAAGCAGTCATTAACGCTGCATTCCACGTAAACTATTCCATGGACAAGGCACAATGCAATGTGCTCTCTACTTCGTAGCATCCTGAAAATTCTGATGCCTCTTCCCGGCCATTTCTCCCACCTCGTAAACAAATTCACGCTTATACGGCCATGTTTCGCTTTTCGAAGAACCACATTATGGTGTTCCAACAAACAAAGTGAATGAACAGATTCAGGAATAATAGAAAATCTTCAACTAAAATGTATGGATTTTGAGTACACTGGGGCCTTGTACTCAACACTCGCTAGCAATTCACAAAAATAAAATGGCGTTCTCTGTGATTTCTTTCGAAATGTGGGCCTTTTCTTTTTTTTAGTACCAGCATTTGATGGCCCAACTCAGAAAATTTAAATAATTACAGTTTTTTTCCTTAATCAACGTCTTCAAGTTCTGCATTGATTTTACGTTCAGGCACAATTGCAGACAACACATAGCAAATGAAAGAGATTTTTTTTTTCTCTGATAAATTAAAGTATATTAAAATAATTTCAGAGCCGATGCGATTCTTTTGTTTAAGTCGGTAAAAACACAACAGAATTCCGTTTTTCTTAGAAAGAATCAAAGACTTTTTTTTTTCTTGCCCAAATTTTTGCAAATTGAAGAGATCTGCCCGCCACACGAATCTAATCACACTCCAACATTGAGGGGAAAACACATTCAAGCAAACTAATCTCACACAAAGCTATAGCATTTCAGTAAGTCTTGAAGCTTGGTCATGATAGCGACCTGTGAACGTTTATCTGCTTACCATTACTCAACATTCTCGATTATGTGCATTGAACGTATTTCTCCCTCTATGTTAGAGTATCTTAGTGTAACAAACTGCAGACAATTCCACAAAGCTGTTGAGCAGAAACTGAAGTTAAGCAGAGAAACGCTAAGCACGTTTAATCTGACACAAAGCAATTTCATCTTATACCAGTGTAACTTCCTAGCCGCAGTCTCTGCAATGCAGCTCTGTGATATTGGGCTCCAAACAGGATCAGGAAAAAAATGAATCCTGCTTGCCTTACGTTTTAACAGACATAACCTAACTCGGAGCTGGTTCCACCAAGAACACATCTGCTTGTCAGAACCAACCAATCTTTCACCACTTCACATGAATGTACAATGAAAAGAACAACTTCTGAATGAGAAAACCAACAACAATCAAGAACTTTTCGACGGAGACTCCGACAGATGCTGTCATATGCTACATATACCTTTACTTGGCACCTGCCTGCTTGGGTTTAGTAGGCTGGGACTTGGATCCCGCTGCTGACACCGGTTTCTTCTTCTCGTCGCCTTCCCCGCCAGGGATCTGGAACTCGGCAACATACAGGCTCTTGTCGATGGCCACCTCGCTGGGTACCGGGCGAATCTCGGTGGCCAACTCTTGTTCAATCAGGCAGAGGCTTTTGTGGTCTTCCGAAGTGACCAGATTGATGGCCAGACCGAGATGGCCGAAGCGGCCAGAGCGGCCGATGCGATGCAGGTAAGTCTCCGATAGCTTGGGGAAGTCGAAGTTGATGACAACGTTGACGGCCTGAATGTCAATACCACGAGTGCAGAGATCTAGACAAACATAAGGAACATAAAGAGGTTCGTCTTTCATCCATAATTGATTTACAATTTGAATGCCAGGCAGGGACAGCAGATGACACTTTGTGTCCACTAGCAAAACAATACCTGCTTACAGGACATGTTGCATGCATTTATTGAGCACTCACTCCCTAGGCATTTTTTGCTAGGGTGTAACCTCAATCCTGCAAAATCCTACAAATGCAAAAATTGCATACAGCCTCAATCCTCCAAAATCCTGTGATATTTCTTGAATGTGGTCCTTGGAGGGTTGACCACTGCCTCAATCCTGCATATTGCTCCAGCAAACACTGTCAATATGTTGCGGCAGAGCCAGTGACATTTTGAGCAGTGCGGAGGATTTCAAGTATAATCTAGGCCTAAATTTATGCTGAGCATAAACAACACAAGTTCCTGCCCGAGACCTTGACACAGTGCATCCTCAAAAAATGAGCCTCACATTTTGGCCACAGCCTCAATCCCTCAAAATCCTCCATTTTGCAAAGAGGAATTTGGAGGATTTGGGAAGGTTAGGGTTAATTCCAGCAAGTATGGCCACAAAAAGCAGCAACGAAAGCAAGAATCCCACTTAGTTCTTCTTGGTTCTTGGTTGGTTCTTCTCCAAAGGACTCTGCATGGGAGTTTTAACAAGAGGCCAGAAACACAGGGGCAAACCCTTCTCACAGCGAGAAGTGTTGCTGGGTTCTTTTACGTGCATTGCATTACACAACACACGGGACCTACAGCTTTACGTCCCATCCGAAGGATGAAGCAATAATGGTTAAGTGCCTTGCCTAAGGGACCAGTGTCCAGACCCGGGCTCCAACCCTCATTCTGCTGCCTCTGAAACACCAGAGCACGAGTCCGGTGTGGTGCTCTTAACACTAGGCCATGACCCTCCCACTCTTAGCGATGCTACAGCGCCTACGTTTGCTCAACATATTGCTCATTGGGTCGCCAGGAGTTGTGATACTAACCTGAAGCCACCAGATTACGACAGGCACCCATACGGAAGTCGTGGAAGACTCGATTTCTGTGCTCCTGATGCATCTTAGAGTGGATGTAGAAGCAAGAGTACCCGAGGTCCGTCACTTTACGAGCGAGCAGCTCTACTCGCTGAACTGAGTTACAGAAGATGATGGACTGGTTGATTTGGAGCTGTGGCATTGGCAAAAAAAGGAACACAAAATTTAAAGTTAAGCGGTGGAAATTGGGTGACGTTTAGGTACAAGATGGTTTTCGAACCTCGCGTCTCGTCTGCTTTCGCAATTATCTGTAAAGAGTGACCTTGTCCATGTTGCATCTATGACCCAAGTTTGGTTTCAATTGGACTTCAACTTTTGAAATGAGACCAATTTTAAATGTTCAGCCTATTTTACAACTTGACCTCAGATGACCTTTGACCATGGTATGTTACATTTGACATCATTATCATATGAAAGTTGCCATGTTGCATCTATGATCCCAGTTTGGTTTCAACTGGACTCCAACTTTTGAAATGAGACCAATTTTACAAAACTTTAACCAAAATACCGCATACATAGACATACGCACAGACCATAGAGATACATTAAATTACTGGAGCGCTGGCTCGATGTACAAAGTGATACCTACTGGGCGCATCCATGTTTGTGCACAAACCTATGGAAAACTTTTAAAAAATTAGTGGCTTTTGTACGGCTATTTGCATATCTGCGTTTGTATTCTATACAGGTGCGTTATTGAAGCCGATATGCCCAAAACCGAAACGCACGATCAGCAAATGAGCGTGTCATTTTGCTCTACGCAAACAACGTATCCGCTGTAGATGATTTTTGCCGTGACGTTTTTTAACCGTCATGACGCGCTTAAGTTGTTGGCGTATGTTCTACTTGCACGTTGCATTTAGAGTACACTTTCAAAATTCACTCCATCTAATTTCACAATGTTCTACAAACACGCGCATGAATTCAAAATGTCTGTGTGCAGGACGACTTCAAAGTATTTCCGCGCGTTAGAACGAGGAGTTAGCGCTCTAGTAATTTAATATAGCTCTTTGGTACAGACATTGTGATTGCATCTTTCCTAGGAAAGGCCAGGCAAGACAAAACCATTTCGGGTGGCTAATAGTCGATTCAACCACACACACACAGGCTAAAATCGCATTGAAAACAGAGATCATCAAGATGACATAGAAAATGCAGGAATATTTTCCAATCCTCCAAACTGCATCACTGATCTGAACCTAATCATTTCAATCTTAAAACTTAAATTTTAAGGATGATTTATAACCCAAACTGTATTGTTTCCGAGGAATCATTCTCAATCGTCCCAAATCAACCACTTTGAAGACTCTACTGCCCTCAATCCTTCAAAATCTTACAAAATGTCCGGATTGATTTTGAAGGAACAAGGAGTTGTAGGGTTACATGTCCTGCGTTCTTGTTTACCTTTGAGAAGAGCGTGTTCAAACAATGAACCTTCTCTTTCTCCTTGACGTAGGCATAATACTGCGTGATGCCTTTGAGTGTGAGTTCTTCCATCAGGTTGATCTGGTATGGATTGGGGAGGTATCTTGACTGTAGAGGTCAACAGCAGAGACAACGAGAATGAATCAAAGCAAAGCAAAATGGCCACACAAAGATTACGTAGCTGAACGTATTAAGTTCACACGAAAGATACCCTAACATTCAAGTGTGGATTCGGAACTACAAATCTGTTACACTGGTCAAAAAGTGTGGATTCGGAACAACAAATCTTTTCTAAAGTGAGGATTTGGAATTACGAATCCACACTTTGAATAATGTACTTTAAAAAAAATATACAACTGTGAAGTCCTCATTCAACTAATGACACGTTAATTGTATTCTTTTTTTAACGCATTCTCAATACATTTTCAACATTTTTTTTCGCTCGATTCAAATCCACGTTGAAGTGGAGGAGTTTACACACAAAATGACTCGGTTGTACGGGTGTGGCGATACACATTATTAACGTAAACACGCCACAATGCACATTTCCTTCACACAAAGCTCGATTACACAATAGCCTTGAAAAACTCCCTGAATTAAATTTGCCTTATTTTGGCCACGATATGAGATATGCAAGTCATTTCATCTCCACTAAACTGGACGGTTAATGACAATGTTGCTTGTGACGCAACGCTTTATCGAGAATACACTCACAGGTGTGGACTTCTTAATTTACAAATCCACGCTTTCTCATGTATTCTCCTTAACGTACAGATATGGATTTTAGAGAAACAAAAATAAATTCAGACAAAAATGGTCATCGGGGTTCAGCTGTGTCTGAATTACAAATCGATGAGCATGGCCAGTAATGATGCATATGTCTGTGGATGCAACTGTGTCTATATCCACAGACGCAGTGTTACTCTCGGCAACAGACAAGTAAATTGGGCACAATCTTATTATTCACATACCATGAAGGACTTGACTGTCGTGGGAAAGGTGGCCGAATACAGCATAATCTGACGATCGTTGGGTAAGAATGAGATCAGATCGTCTAACATGTGCTTGAAGTCTTGCGACAACAGCTTGTCCGCCTGCAATTCAAAAGACAAAGTTAAGCGCGGTTCACACTTCATGCGAAAGCGGAACAAAATTTGTGACGTCAACAATACGTTCGCAGCACGTCCACTATTGTAGACGATATGAATTTCGTTTTGCACTTGCTTTTGCTTGAAGTATTGAGGATGCTGTTTGACTTAGTCAGCTTCTAAAGTCTGTTTCCTTTAACGGACAGTAGGGATCCTAAGAATGCATCATTGAGGGCACTTTGACTTAGTATGGTTCTGGTTATAGTCCAGTTCCCAGACTGGATCCTATTTGCGATGTGTGTGAATGGCTGAGAATGCTGTTTGAATAAATCGGTCCTAGTTCTGGTCTGGTTCCCCAACCTATTTGCTTTGAACAAAAAATGCCGAGGATGCTGTTTGACTTAGTCTGGATCGGATTATGGTATGGTTCCCTGACTTGATTACATTGGATCTGAGCATGAAAATCTGAGGGCACTGTTTGACTTAGTCTGATTTGGATTATGGTATGGTTCCTTGACTTGATTATACTGCTCCGAGCATTAACTTCTGAGGGCGCTGTTTGACTTAGTCTGCTTCTGATCATGGTCTGGTTTCCAGACCTCATGACATTGGCTCTGAACATGAACCCTGAGGGCGCTATTTGACTTAGTCTTTTTCAGTCCTCGGTTCAGTTCCCAGACTTGATATTGTGTGTTCATAGTGATTACTGTACTTGAGTTGTAAGCACCGAGTGACGATTGTAGCGCAGTTTGATGAGACATAATTTGGGGTCTGGTTGCTCGCTTACCTCGTCCAGGATAAGGATTCCACATTTATCCAGCTTGGCGATGCCTTTACGACACAAGTCCAAGATACGACCTGGTGTGGCGATTATTAAATGCACTGAAACAGAAAAAAAACTCAGCATCATAACTTCATTGTTCAAAGATCTAAATAAATGGAATCAATAGACTGTAATACTGATCTACAACGACGAAGCCACGAAGGCGGGAAGGGAGGCTGAAGGTAGGGTTGGGTTTCGGCATGATGGAAGGGGATCAGGATTCAGGATGATGTGCCACGGTGTGGGGGTCAGTTTTTTTTAACCCTAACCCTGCTGAATCTAACAGGATCCAACTACATCGTATACCCGATGGAGCCTGTTGGATTGAGCAGTTAACCCCTTGTGTACATTCCTCATGCAAAATGTTGGATTCAGCAGGCAACTGAACTGCATTATAACGCCAAGTTAGACTCCGTTGGATTCAGCAGACAACTGAAAATAAGGCACAGTGGATTGAGCAGGAAACTCCGGTAGGACTCTGTTGGATTAAGCAGGGTAGTCCGGAGGAACTACCGTAATTTCCTCCGGATAAGGCGCGCGGCGGATAAGGCGCAGATCCCTAAAATCACACACAAAAAATTCAAACGCCAACAGATAAGGCGCACCGCCACATGTTTGACCGCACACAGAAGAACACCAGGCGTCACCCGGTGTCGGTACATCGCCACAAAGGGGCCATTGTGTTGCCTTAGAACGATCACACTATTCGGAGGATGAATTAAACCGTAACCACATTGGCTGGTCACATGTAGAGCCATGAAGAAAAGACCAATGTAAATTGATACCGACCTTCATCCACTCAGCCAACGCGCGCTGTGCATGCTTGCTTGCGGTTTCCGGTCCTGGCCTTCCTTGGCCTTTTGTTAATGCAGTGCGGCCCAATCAGCGGCCAGAAACGATGGTCCACGCGCTGTCTGAAGATATTGCAACACGCACGCTGGATCAGATTCGTAGACTTGCCCAGTCCCTCCGAGCCAGATGTTGTGCCCTCTACCGGTGACTAATACAAAAACTAGCATCGCCTATATGTATACCATACGAAAATAATCCCGTCACACCGGGGGAGACGTAACAAAAATGTTTTATTATATTTTTTAAAAATTGTTGTAATGTTTTTTTGTATTTAAAGTTCTTTTCCTTTATTTCAAACCTATAATTTGTTAATCACGTTCATAAGATATTTGTTTAATACATCGCTTCTCTTAGTGTTAGTTTTGTTTTCAAGATCATTAAACTTATTTGATATCTTACTAATAAAATAAACGAAACAGACACATGAACCATCTCTTTTCTCGTTTGGTCGTCCTGATAAGGACGGTTTGTTTTGAAGCTATATTTCAGTTTATTTGAAGCTATATGTCAGGTTGCTGGTGGAAAGAATACGCCGAATTTCATCTTGATCTTCAGGCTTGCAGAAAAAACCAACCGCACACCTTTGAGCAACACCAAAACGCGGTGAGTGGAGGAACCTTGTTGACTTCGGTTTCAACGTTCACACAATAGAACTTGAGTGAATGCGATTTACAAACGTTTAAGTAATTCTGATTGCAGCATTTTCGGAATGAAAAAACGGCCACAAAGAAAAACGTTTGTATGACGGCATTGTTGGAACGAAAGCACGATCACTAAGGGGGATCAACGCATTGCGGCATTGTTGGAATGAAAGCACGATCATGGGGGATCAACACATCGCGGCATTGTTGGAATGAAAATACGGTCACAATGTCTGGAGAGTTGAGCCTTGCTTGACCGCATTATTGATTGCGGCATTGAAAGAATTCTTCACACAAAGACCGTCACTTTGAACTGAAGCGACACCAGATAAGGCGCACCTGTAGATAAGGCGCAGCGATGTTTTTGTGGTCTAGAAAGTCAGATAAGACGCGTCTTATCCGCAGGAAATTACGGTACTATGGGGTTAGGGCTAGGCCAACATAAAAAGTCAACAAAAGTCCTTACATGTGTGTACATGTACACTTACCACATCACCACTATCACCACACTTCCTGTCCCCACCCCCATCCTTAACCCACCAACACCCCTCCCCTTAAAATTCAAGCTTGCATGTGACTTGGGGCAGAAAGCACAAACTTAAAATGCAATAAGCTGGTCATGAACAGACTTGAAACTAGATTATTAATAATAATGTGTTGTGCTTATATTGTACATACCACCAACGGTACGGCTACAAGTCATTATTACCCCTGTTCATCAGGCTGTGACAGCATTTTTTCTGCAGTCATGATCAGCGCAATCTGGTACCCATTTATACTCCTGGGTGGAGAGAGGCAATTGTAGTAAAGTGTCTTGCCCAAGGACACAAACACCATGTTCCCTTTCAGGATTCAAACCCATGTACCATGGAACATGGTCAAACACTGTAACCATTACAGCACATCACTCTAAACTATGGTCGATTAGCCTGGGTTTGATACGATAGTTACACAACTGTTTCCATAGTTCTTGGTCTATTAGCCTGCGATGGGTACGTCAAGGGAAAGACCCCCTCGGCTAGAAGAAATTGAGCAACTTACCGGTTTGTTGCAAGCGTATGATGTCATCCCTGAGACTGGTCCCGCCTGTTGTTACCATGACTTGAATGCCAAGATGTTTGGAAAGCTCCTTGCAGATCTGACTGGTCTGAAGGGCCAACTCTCTGGTTGGTACTAACACTAAACCTACAAGACATGGAGAAATAAAAGCAAGATTCAGAAATCAAAGCAAGATTTCAGAATGGTCACATTGGACGAAAACATGGAATGCTTCAGCAACAAACACTTGGATGAATTTAAGACTGTCAACTCATGGCTACAAGAGTGAGGTATTACTTCTCAAGGCATTGACGCTGCATGCTTGGCGATCACTAGACTTGGTGCCAAGTCGGTACTTGTTTTATAGGCCACCAGCCTCGGTCCAAAACTTTGGCCAGCAGTATCAAATGAGGGGAATAATCGTCATGCGATTTTTGGCAAGGTATACACCTCCAGAGTTGGAAAATATGTGATAGCATTGCAGCTGAAATTCATTTTAGGGCATACAAGACTCAAAAAAATCAAGTATCACACTGATACATTATATTTCAATACACAATTATCCTAGCTCTGTGTATTGTCGTTAAAACGTCGCCAGATCTGTAAACATGTCTCTGACATATGGACAACTCCCCATGTAAGGGAATGAACGAGTCCTCATTTGCATAGCGGTGCGCGACTGGACCTCACCGCAAAAATGCACTATATTTGTATTGCGCTGCTTGCATATGTGGTGCAGAACATTATCTTCAAGTCATTAGATATGTTGCAATCCGGCTGATTATGTACTAGTCTTATACCAGCCGCGCCGATGGAGTTCGACTGAAGTTCACGGACAAACTACGTCTATGAGAGGGGTCAATTGTCTATCAGGACACGTCCGGGACAAATGCAGAGCTTCTTCTGGACCAAGTGTTGAAGGGGGCTAGGTTAAAGGTGAAACAAACCTTGCACTTCATTTCTATCAATCTGTGTCCGTTCCAGCATTGGGATCGTGAACGCTCCCGTTTTGCCCGTTCCGTTCTTGGCTCTAGCGATGATGTCGTGACCAGATAACGCCATGGGGATACTGGCTTCTTGTATGGGCGAGGGCCATTCCCAGCCCTTCTCAAAGATTCCTTTCAGCAGTCCGGTGCTCAGACAGTAGTCTTCAAACTCGTTGCCTTTTGTGTTTGTCACATCCTGAAACAAAAGAACACATCAACGGATAACATGAGAGATTATATCACACAGGTGGAGTGCCAAGTACCGTGGCCTCGTGGTCTGGGCACTGAATTTGTGGTCTGTGGGTAATTCTGCAGGTTGTGGGTTCGAGTCCAGCCTGGGGTTATGGTGCGTGGGTCCTTGTGCAAGGCACTTTGTCACTCATTGCTTCTCCCCACCCAGGAGTAAATGGGTACCTGTGGGGGCAGAGATGGTTATTGCGATTGAATAAGTTTCCTGGCGCATAACAGGCTGCATCGAGTTGTATACTCCCCAGGGAGCTGAGATTGTATGTTGTCGGGTCGGTGCAACAAGGTCGTAACTCCATTCTGCAACAAAGTCGTATCTCGCGCGAATACGCTCCGTGCAACAAGGTCGTATATCAACGTCCACTGACTGTGTGTGTACATCCGTGTTATTTGAAGTGAGATACGACCTTTTGACATTCTGAAAACTTGAGTTTCACGAATGGCCCATTTTAGGTGATACAGCCTGTTGCAAGGACATGACGATTTGGAATGTTTAATTGGCCTAATAATCAGGGGTAATAATAATGTAAAGCGCTCTGATCATGGTTAAAAGTGCTATATAAAAACCCGTTATTATTATTATTACACAGCGTTGTCAACTAGCAGATGTGATGTACAGTTTAATATTTACCCTTCAAAATCCAACAGTGTATCTGCACAGTGGCCGACTTTGAAGGATTCACTATAGATACCTCTCAAATGACGTCATTTCCTACAGATTATCACGTGCATTGGCCTTTTTGGTATCAAATTTGCGTGACACGCATTGGCTCCGCCATATTTTGAAGAACATTCGAGCAACATGCGCATGTGTTTAGAACATTTGCACACTGCGTGCATACGCGCCTGATGGCATTGAACATTCAGTTGTAATTTTCCTACAAAGATGTCTGTCTATAAAAGGGGTCTATTAAAAACGACATGTATGTTGGCTGTACTTGACACCATAAAACCAAGCGGCTGGCACGGGCTAATTTTGCAGGGCTGTGATTGGATTATTTGTGACATCTACTACAGCGAGACATCTCTAAATTTAAATAAATTGAATGTAATTGCCACTTAATGTTGACTTAATAAATGTCCATGTATCCCTTGTACCTATGTGGTAACATTAACCAACAGGTCATACATACAATACACAGTAGTGTTAATGTCTGCCCAGTTGACGCTGGACCACCCAAAGATTATATTGGTGGTTCAGTAACACATAGGGCAAGTAAAATATGTAAATCAACACAGATTATTGGACTTGAAACTTGCTAGATACAACAACATGCAACAGTTGTCAAAGTGAGGAGCCTGCCCTGTGCAACAAGATCCAACAATTAAAAATCCCAAGGTAAAACTGCTTCTGAGTCAATAGTTGCCACATGCAACCGGATATAATTGTTAAACCCTAGCCCTCCTAGATATTTTGGATAGAAACCCTGCCAAACGCAGCAACATGGAGTGTCATGGCCTAGCGGTTAAGAGCACCGGACTCATGTTCTGGTGTTTCAGAGGCAACAGTGGCGTGGGTTAGAGCCCGCCGGCGGACACTTGTGCTCTTAAGCAAGGTACTTAACCATTATTGCTTCGTCCTTCGGATGGGACGTTAAGCCGTAGGTCCCGCGTGTTGTATAAATGCACGTAAAAGAACCCAGTAAACACTTATCACTAAGAGAAGGGGTTTGCCCCGGTGTTTCTGGCCTCCTGTATAAACTCCCGCGTGGAGTATTTAGGAGAAGAACCAACCAATGCAACACCAAATAGTAAGCCTGCTCAGTGCAGCAAGATCCATCAGGTTACAAATCTCAAGGCCAAACTGCCTCAGAATCTGCGGTCACCGAATGTAGCAGGATACCACAGAGGCATTGTTCCATGGGATTAGCTCTCATTGTTTCAGTACTGGCCGTTTATGAACCGTTGTTGGTAGTTTAATTGCACCAAAGTGCACAAGAATTTTCCACCTGATGCACTGTGCTACGTCTGGCAGGGTTAGGGTTAATGGGACTAGCTCTCAGTGTCTCCTAATTGGCCGTTCATGCCCTGCTGTTGATAGCTCAATACAGCAAGGCCCCACAGATCATTACAACTGGTGCACTGTGCTGCGTCTGCCATGATAAAGGTTTAAGATTGTCAATGTGACTTACGCTCGTCTTGAATCTGGAATCTACAGGTGGTTTCTTCAAGCCTGCTTTCCAATCTCCACTGTTGAGTGAGAAAAGAATACCAAGGTAAATAAAGCTCACCCAGGTCGACACGGATCAGCCCCCGTGCCATTCGATTCAGGCACAACTGGGATTTTAGGAAAACCGAGGAACCTCCAAACCACACATGACCTTGTACAGCGTTTTTTTATTTGTAATGATATTCATTAGAAGTGAAAAACAAGGAAATCAGCAGATCCGAGGAAAAGTTGCTTGCCTGTCGATTAGCTCTGACGACATTCTCGTGGCTCACCCGGGCCAGCCACCACAGACCCTGCTCGTGGAGCAGAGTCAGTGGTGGAAATATGTCACAGGCATGCATGTATCATTCCAAGAGACGGACAAATATGGGGGTTGGACAACAAAAAACTCTCAAGTAGACTTAAAATTAAATTTGTTTGAAGTCTAAAGGTAATCTTTTGTTGAGTTCATCACGACTTTTGAGGCTATAATTCATGCCAAACTTTTTTGAGTTTTGCAATTGACTGAAAAGCAGTAAATCTCAAACTAAGACCAATCCGAAATGGGCGTTTTGTCAGTGGCTACGGCCACGGTTACGGGTGTCATGTAAGGATTGTGATGGCCTACGGTTGAGCGTTCGATTGGCCTGGCTGTCGTGGCTGACCCATCGGTCTTTACCGAGTCGACCTGGGTAAGCTAAACGAACAAACCAAAGCCTTACCATTCACATCAATACATGCTCAAGCCGTGCATTATTATGCATGCATGATCATGATGATGGAATGCTGTGCATATCTGATGGACATTTATCACAAATTTGATTGGTCGAAACACCAGTAGGCGGGGCTTAATGAACGGAGTGATCTATGAAGCCCCGCCTACTGCACACTTGGGCAACCAATTTGTGCACCTACAATGGATGTACCATGATTACACGCATTATGCCCACAAGTCAGACTTTTATGCACGCATATTGGATGTTAATCATGGCTTTGATTGGTCGAAACACAAGTAGGCGGGGCTTCATGAATGGAGTGATCTATGAAGCCCCGCCCACTGCACACTTGGGCAACCAATTAGTGCACCTACACTGGATGTACCAGCCATGATTACACGCATTATGCACACAAGTCAGACTTTTATGCACGCATATTGGACAATAATCATGGCTTTGATTGGTCGAAACACAAGTAGGCGGGGCTTCATGAATGGAGTGATCTATGAAGCCCCGCCCACTGCACACTTAGGCAACCAATACATGCACCTCTCCAATGACACATAGGATGTACCTGCCATGATAACATGCACTATGCACTTAAGTCAGATATTTATGCACGCATGTTGAACATTAATCATGGTTTTGATGGTTTGTCTGTTGTTGTTGTTTACCTTTTTGATTGTCAATAAACAGGTTGATAAGGCTCACCTGTCTGACTTTCCGGTGGAGTTATTTGTTGTCGCTGCCGTTTTCGCTTTTGCAGCATTGCTCCCTGACGAAGCATTGGCGTTGGACGATGGTCCGTTCTGATTCTGTTTCATAGACATCATGGCCATCGCTGCAGTAGGCGGCGCCGTCTTCTGGGAGTTCATGTCGGCTCCGCGAGCCGGACTATTAGCACCATGGTTGTTCATTTTAACCTCTTGCGGCTGTAGCGGTGCGGTAGCCATCTCTCAAAATCACACGTTTCTTTTTGTTCCTCGAGTTTTTTTTTAGTACAAAAGCGCCACTCCTAAGAAAGGAACGGCGCGTATTTTAATCTCCCTGAGTTCTGGTGAGAGGAAACTCTCACTGATGATTGTTATGTGCAAGAAAGTTGACTCCGTATATAAAGAGGCAGGGGGCAAAGCCTGCCGTTTGTATAGAGAATCTGAATATTAAAAGAGTTCTTTCTTTGGCAAATATACAAATATACAATATATATAAACAATATCTTATATTCTTAAATTGGTTGCTTCTTTTAGAAGCTGAGGAAATGTACAAGGTCTAGTTTTGTATCCGCTCTTTACAAGAGAGGAATATTAAGAGTACCACAGTGCAGATGTCTGTGAGTTTACGTTTTCTGCATTATCGGGTCTCTCGGTTGTGTTTTCACGGATATGGAAGAAAGAAAAATTGGCTGGCGGTCCAGCGCAAGTTCAGGCAGTGAGTTTGGTCATCAAACACGACATCAAGTAGTGTTTCACAATACAACTCGTAATCCAGATGCAATCGGCAAACAAACGACGGTCATTCAAAACCGGTTCGCTCAAGAGAGATGGATAACAGCATGCAAAATGCTCGTCCTGAAAAAGAATGAAATAAATTAGGGTTGTCATAGATAATAGCAATGTTCTGTTTGAAACTGTTTCTACATCCAAAAAAATCTTCAATTCCACTATAAAGGGTCCATGATATGCATTTTTGTTAAAAGGAATATACATCATTTGCTTTTGCTGTAATTTTCAGAAATGGATGGAATTGGGGGGTTGGAAATATATAGCAAATATAGTTACACTGACTTTTTTGAAGTTTTGGGTTCGAAAATGCTATAAAAACCAAGAAAAACAATCATTTTCCTGTAGTCTGGTTCCCTGACTCCATATAAGAAGAAACAGAGCAGTTTACATACATTGGGGAATTGTAAGGTCAGGGAACCAGTCTAGCTGGCTTGTATTAGTTCATAGGTGTGTAATCGATTGCAAACAAGTGCGATGGTCAATTGGGGCCAGTATTTGAAAAAAAAAGCCAGTTGTTTCCAACGCTGATCAGCCGATCGATATCAGCGTTGGAAATTGATACAAAAATACCACTTTTCTTGAAAATGACAGTATACCAGGTGCCATGATTTTACAGGATGCTTTACACTGTCATTCAATAACAGTCCAGCAAGGTATTTCAAAATGATTTGGTAGTTTTATTTTTTGATGTTTGCAAATGTTGTATTTTCCCTTTAAAGGGTCTATGAAATGCATTTTTGTTAACTGGGTGTTTACGCTTCACTGCATGGGCTTACACGCATCACTGCACAGTTGGCCGAGTAGCGGCAGTATCTGCACTACATTGTATCAGGTGCTTAGCAGTTTCCCTTAGAGTAGTGTTATGTGTCTGTTCGGATTGACCAAGCCAAACTGATCCGAAACATTAAACCCAATCCGAACCAAAAAAGATCTGAATTCCCTAAAACTGACCAACCCGACCCCACCCGACCCGACAAAAATTCAAGGAAAACCGACCCGACCCCCACAACCAAATATCAGGCTTGGGCAACTGTGTCCGTTTTTTGTGCCTGAACTAACCCACGTTGCTTGAAAATCATCGCCTCTCAGTAACTGAATCATACCCATCGGTACTCACAACGTGACCTACTGGTGGACCTACATGTTATAGACTGTGCGTGATAGACCGCAAACCATTGTGGTTGTATCGGGCACGGTGACTCTGCAATAAATATTGCACCGGGTGAATTTCCAAACTGTTTCGGTTTATTTCGGGTTTTCCCAAAATGGCTTAATCGACCTGACCAGAACCAGTAATCGCAAACGCAAAACGGACACGACTGAAATGATGGACAAACTGTCCAAACCCGCCCGAAGTTGCGTATTTTCTTTTGGATACATGTTCCAAGTGTGGCCTTTAATTACGGAGGATGTCCAGTAAATTGGGAAAGATTCCCATATCTGGCCATCACTTGTCACCCTGTGCACAAACCCTATGAGACTGGTCTGAAAATTTGTAAGTGTTTTCTCAGTGAATACTTCAATACTTTCCCTGCTTAATTTGACTTTTTAGGACATATTATCACTTTCTGATGGCTGATACTACTCCTAGAACTATGGTGAGCGGAGCCTCATAGATCAAGAGGCCCGCAAAATTGCCTGCAGCACAAAACACTAATAAAGTACAAAAAACGTCCATCAAAATGCAGCCATTTCACACAGAACCGCTGCACAGTTTGCCCCTATACTCCGTACTTTATTTCTTGACATACTCACGTATCTTGTGCGGAACTAACATAGGTGGATTCTGTCGGTTTTTAGGCCAAAATGATGAAAAATACGCCCTTTCCGCACTGAGCCAACCTGACACTTGAAACGTGCACGCATATGATCGAGCAATGATTTTCGGTTCGCTCGGAGCGCGCCGCGGGGGGTACGGTACAAGCGAAATGATAGTATGTGCATGCGTACAAGTGCATGTACCGTACCCCCCACGGCGCGCTCCGAGCGAACCGAAAATCATCGCTCGATCATATGCGTGCACGTTTCAAGTGTCAGGTTGGCTCAGTGCGGAAAGGGCGTATTGTTCATCATTTTGGCCTAAAAACCGACAGAATCCACCTATGTTAGTTCCGCACAAGATACGTGAGTATGTCAAGAGATAAAGTACGGAGTATAGGGGCAAACTGTGCAGCGGTTCTGTGTGAAATGGCTGCATTTTGATGGACGTTTTTGTACTTTATTAGTGTTTTGTGCTGCAGGCAATTTTGCGGGCTTCTTGATCTATGAGGCTCCGCTCACGCGGAGCCTCATAGTTCTAGGAGTAGGCTGATACTAGGTCACTGAAGGGAGAAATTAGTAATGGCCAGATATGGGAATCTTTCCGTGGCGTCATGTTGCAACATTTTTTCCCTAGTTTTTAAAATATAACTTTTAAGGTCTGAGCACAGCCCCATAAATGTGGCAAGACAACGAGAATGCCCTCCACGGCAATGCACCAGACCAAAATTGAACTCACTTGCGGCGCCTGAAACTAGCTGTGTGGTACCCACATACATCGCGCGCGCATACATTTACATAATTAGTCAAACAAAATGGAAGACGCCCGTTGGAACTGGCGTATTTTTATGGACAAGCCACCGAAATTGTCAAGATTTTTCACTTTTTTTGTGGTCTGTTTCAAGTCGATCATTAGGCTTCATAAATGACTGCTGAATGTATGAGGTATGTAAATGAACTCTGGGGTGGGATAAACGAGGTGAAGTTTGGACAATGTTTGAGAGGCCGTTTTTTTTTAGGGTCTCTTGCTACCACATGGAAACGATCCACGAACAGGTTATTCCTCCAGCGTTACATGTGAATGAATATGGAACATGTCAGCTGGAGTTACTCGAGCTAAAATTGGGCAAAGTTCTGCCTACATGTTGTAAGTGTGGCCTTTATTTACAGAGCCTAGTCCATGGTCCGAGCCACTTCCTGACTGGGTTCAAAAGATGCTAAAAAGCGACCTCTCTTGTTCGCGCACGGAGCCCAACACACTGACTCAATGCATAATTCAATTACAATGCCACAATTTAATGCCAGACCCCGTATTGTTTTCAACGTCAAACCAACTCGACTCATTTCAAGGACAAACACAAAAATACTACAACATGTTTGACACCCTTTTGAATAACAACATGGAAGATGAAAAATTTCAAACAATTTGCAAATATCTTGACTTTTAATGGAACATAAGCGACCGATAAAAAAAATTCAACAAAGCCAAACATGGGCACTTTTGTATGCAACTTTGAGTTCTTAACACTGAACGTTCATTTTGGCTGGATTTTTTTTCATCTTTTCGAAACAAATTCCGCACAATGTTAAAAACTGACAAATAATGATGCCGTAGTTGTTCACATAAAGTTACAACCGGAATGATATTTATCAATATCTTAAGGATGGAGACTGATTCATTTACCTGTTCACTCGAAGGCTTCGCAGTGTCAAAATGGCCGTCAACAAAATTACATATGTATCGATATCGAATCGCGACCGCTGATTCGCACACGCACCTGCGCCGCGTATCATGAATATCGATTAGGATAATAATTTAAATGCCTATTTCAAAAATTGGGTCAAAATACATGTTAGTTCATTTTTTTCATATCCTTTTTTACCAGTTTACTTATTATTAGTGATATTTTTATAAATAGGATAATTGAAAATCCCGTTTCATAGCCAAATAATTTTTCTGAGGGGAAATTTTGGCTTTAGAAATCTCAGCTGATTGGGTCAAAGGTGATAGATTGGTGCCATAGCTGTCGCCAGAGAAATGCGCTGGTAAGTTGTGCAGTAACTTGGGTACCATACACCTAAAAGCGATCAAGAAAACCTTGCAAAATGGTCGATGCGGCGACTAGGAAAACACTCAGTAATATTCCTCTTCTTAAAACAAAGGCAGGACCAAGGGACAAAGATCTATGGCCGTCAAGACTGAAGGAAGAATACCAATCCTTAATTCAGGTACTAATAGACTGTTATCCTATTGAAATTTTGTTAAAAATGGCATCGCAAAATACGGTGAACTAAGCCAGATGGCCAGACAAGCCAGATGGGAACAAGTGAAATGTCCCATATTTGGGCGGGGCATTATTGTGTGTGCGTGTGTGTGTGGGGGTGGGGGGGGTATAGATAATTCAGTCACTTTGTTTTTTACTAATACTAGGCCTAGAGTACTTTATTAATAAATTGTTTTTTAAATAGTGAAATTTATAAACCATCTTTTCGCCACATAGGCCCTAAACATGATAAACGATTTTCATTTTTACTCAAAAAGAAAAAAATTCATGTGAATTTTGATCAGATATTTTTTTAAAGGGAATATACATCATTTGCTTTTGCTGTAATTTTCAGAAATGGATGGAATTGGGGGGTTGGAAATATATATAGCAAATATAGTTACACTGACTTTTTTGAGGTTTCGGGTTCAAAAATGCTAGTATAAAAACCAAGAAAAACAATCATTTTCAGCAAGATTACCATATGCGAAGTTCACTAATCTTCCTCTGTATTGACTAACAAGCCCCCAGATAGCAATTTCATGTCATCAAAGTCAATTTGAGCAGTGAGAAAATACAAGCATTTTCTTAGAAAACACTTAGAATTTTTCAGTCCACTCTCATAGGGTTTGTACACAGAGTGTTGAGTGAACTTCGCATATGGAAATCTTTCCCTTTGGGCAATTGTAAGGTCAGGAAACCAGTCTAGCTGGCTTGTACCCATTCCTGTGTGTAATCGATTGCAAACAAGTGTGATGGTCAATTGGGGCCAGTATTTGAAAAAAAGCCAGTTTTTTTCCAACGCTGGTCGGCCGATCAGCGTTGGAAATTGATACAAAAATACCACTTTTCTTGAAAATGACAGTATACCAGGTGCCATGATTTTACAGGATGCTTTACACTGTCATTCACTAACAGTCCAGCAAGGTATTTCAAAATGATTTGGTAGTTTTATTTTTTGATGTTTGCAAGTGTGGTATTTTCCCTTTAAAGTAACTTATCAGTCATGACAATTGACATCATGGAGGAATATTTTTCCTTTCAGTACGTTAACAACAACAAGGAATCTGACAACGACTGGTTTCGGCTGGAATCCAACAAGGATGGCACTCGGTGGTTTGGCAAATGCTGGCACATTCACGAACTTCTCAAATATGAATTTGAGATTGAATTTGATGTAAGTTGATTCACATGAGGTTAGAATATCCACGGTGGATGTGTCATCTTGTTCACGGATCAAAAAGAACACGGGGTCGCATTGCTGAGCATGTCCAGCAAAAACCTTTGCACTGCCAAGTTATCATGCGTTCATTCCGATATGCGGTCATGTCTAACAACGCATGTTCTTTTTGCCCAGTGAACAAGATGTGCATATTATTGCTGTGAAAGTGCTTATTCATGCAAAAAAATGGTAAAATTACCATATATGCGAAGTTCACTAATTTTCCTCTGTATTGACTAACAAGCCCCCAGATATCAATTTCATGTCATCAAAGTCAATTTGAGCAGAAAGAACAGAAGCATTTTCTTAGAAAACACTTAGAATTGTTCAGTCCAATCTCATAGGGTTTGTACACAGGGTGTTGAATGAACTTCGTATATGGAAATCTTTCCACCAATCCCAATGTTGATTCATTAGGCCATGTCAAAAACTAAACCAGTTTATCGTCCTTGCCTGCTTTCATTTTTCCTCGTGTTTCATTTAATCATACATTTTCAATTAGTCTTGTACTTTGGCCACAATTAAGTATCAGGAAAAGAGTCAAGAAAATGGAAGAATAAATCTTCGAAACTCCACCATCTTGAAATTAAGGCCACATCCTTTCTTCAAAAAGTCCAGAGATGAAACTATTATTTTTTTCAAAGTCATTTTTCTCAAACTTGC
Source organism: Patiria pectinifera (assembly GCA_029964075.1). NCBI lineage: Eukaryota > Metazoa > Echinodermata > Asteroidea > Valvatida > Asterinidae > Patiria > Patiria pectinifera. The sequence continues at coordinate 35,408,375 of CM057150.1, forward strand.
TTGTGAGGAACTTAGACTCTTGCACTATGGTAGGAAGTTTCTTGAACTTTCTTCTAAAAGCCCTATGTACAATAGCTATGACTGATAAAAACCTTCTGATGATTTGTAAAAAGACATTTGATTGGTTGTTTGACTTATGACCTTTGACCTCAAACTTCACATTTTGTAGATTCCGGTGACGTATCCACAAACCGCTCCAGAAATCGCCATTCCAGAGCTGGATGGTAAAACAGCCAAGATGTACAGAGGGGGGAAAATCTGTCTGACGGATCACTTTAAACCCCTCTGGGCTAAGAATGTCCCAAAGTTTGGGATCGGCCATGCTATGGCGTTAGGGGTGAGTTGAATCAATTCGCATGAAGTTTGTCCTAGGGCTGGCCAATAGTTCTCATTACTAAACCTCATACATATTCAAGAGCCGAATTCTCACTGGTCCATTCACCATCACGTGCAGATGCTAGTTTTGCTGTTTACCAAGTGTGCGCAAGTATTCAAGTTAAAAGCGTTTTCCCGAGCTCAATGACGCCAAAGTAGACAATATTGAATTTGCCTCCTTTACAATTTGTACACCATGGCAAACTCTTGGTGGCGCACTGCATTGGACTTAACTCTTTAATATCTATTCTCCATTTTTGCATTTTCAGCTGGGGCCCTGGTTGGCTGTTGAAATTCCAGACCTGATCAGCAAAGGCCTTGTATTATACAAAGAGAAGGAAGAGAATGGTGCCAGTCAATGAACAACAAGCCGTGTAATGCTAACGAGGCGTGGTTCCATACCAGCGTTTTCGTCAAGTCTATCACAAGTTCGGCATAAGTAACGTCCTTTCGCAAGTCCGGTTATAAATAACAGGGGATGAAGTTGCAATTACAAAGGAATGCTTTTGTTAAGTTCATTTGAACAGCTTATGGTCTTGTGATGGATTCGACTTCAACACTTTTGAATTTCCAAAATAACGTTTGGGCGGCTTCTGGTTGCACACAGGTGAGTAAAAAAATTGGAGCCCAAACCCCCAATAATATATTTCATATTAAAAAAATATGTAGCACCAAAAAAACACTGACTGGAAAGCTAGTTTCATAAACTACTTTTTGATGAAAAATTACTGAAATTGCTCAATCCATTCAGAGAATATCACCATTTAAACGCAATGACCCTAAAAACCTGTCTCGTCTAAAAACAGCAATTAATTGTGTGTTTTGACTGTTTGGAAAAAAAATGACACAGAATACTTGTTTCAACAACTGTCAACAACTGCAGTTCACAATATCTTTATTAACAACCCTGGTTGTTATTTATAAAATCCACTTAAAAAAGCAGGCCTTAAAAAAGGACATTGTTCAATATTTTTAACTATTAAATTGAGGTTTTACCGCTGTTGATGTTTGAAGACAATTGTGACGACCATTCTTGAAATCACTTTTTGGACGAGACAGGTTTTAAAGTCGTGTTTAAATGGTGAAAGTCTTTGAACAGATTGAGTAATTTCAGTAATTTTGTCAACTTAAAGTAGCTATGAAATTGGCTTTCTAGTCATAATTTTTTGTGCTACCTATTTTTTTTAAATATAAATATGATTTGGGGGGTTTGGGTTCTGCTTTTTTGTACTCGCCCTGTACCACCTTGTTGGAAACTTCAGAGTTTCACACCAAAATGTAGTTTAAAAAGCTTTCACACGTTTTTTTTTTGGGGGGGTTGATTAGGGTGGATGGGGATATTTAGATGTCGAGTGTAACATAAAAACCTTTCCAAAGTGGCCATATATGGAACGGAGATTGAAAAGTGGCCACTATAGAGAGGTTGTCACAAATTCTTCTATTTCATTTTGCATTTTCAATTTTAGCTCAGAACGTTTTCCCAGCAACTAGCCATTTCAGACTTTTTTTCAAAAACAATCCTGATTCATTTTACCTTTTTAGTTGTAAATTTGTAACAGTGCAAAATATTAAGAAGTTATTGAACAAACTGTTAAATTACTCCTGCATGTCTAAGCAATAGAAAATCACTGTACTCCAAATTCATTAGGTCATTTCAAAGTTAGAAGACCCATATTTCGTTCTCTGTAACAAAAAAAATAAAAAGAAGTCTGCTTTCTGTTAAGAAACCTTTTCTTAAAAACAAAGCACCTGTTTTTTTTTCTTCCAAATTTTCATGTAGTGCAGAATGAAATAGTGATCAACTTTTTAACTCCTAATACGATACAAACTAAACTCAAGCTTAACTTTATTTCGAACTTTAAAGATATTTATTCTATTTGCATGAAACTGAATACAAATGTACATGTATCGTGCCATCCTTTGGAAGATATGAATTCAATGATGAAATGAAGATTAAACAAAAAGAAAACTGAAACATATCCGTTTCATTCATTTCTTTTAAATTAATTTTGGTTTTGGAGGAGGAATTTAAATGCAATAGTGTGGTTTCTTGTCTTTAAATGTGGAAAGTTTTTGAAAGAAGGGGTAGGGACCAGGCTATTGTGTAACACTGGTTCCCATACAATTATTACATGTATAGACAATCAGTTGCTACATGCCATGACAAGCCATTCTTTTAATGCATTTTATTAATATTTACTCCGCGATTTATTATAAAATGATACAAAAACACGAGTTGGTGAGCGCAAAAAAAAAATGCCAACAAAGTCAAAAGAGGGCGCACTTCAAAATTAGTGGCCACAAATTCAAGTTGAGAGTAATGATTTCAAGTTCGTCAACGAGTTCGAGTTCGGTCATGGGGCGTGGTACGAGCGAAATGAGGAGCAAAACTGTCAGCATTTAAGTCAAGAAATATGTAAAGCAAATTTAATAAGAGTCAACTTTCATTTTCATGCTAGAAAATCATGCACATTTGCGCGGACATTAACTCGAGAAATGTAGCCCGTTGTACATCGAGAAAAAAGTCTGTTCGGCGCAAAATAGAGGGCGCGCTTCACAAATAGTGGTATGATCATTTTATGGTCGATAAACTCCTTTTTTTTCAAAAATGAAATCATGGAACAAAAACAGCTCGCTTCTTTTCTGGACGATAACTTAGTATAAATTGGTGAAGTTGTCTATTTTTTGGTCGTGATAAATAAAAAGAAATCTGCCAAATATCAAGAGAGATCATTAAACAATAAAAATATGCTCGAAAATTCAACCCTATTAAATTTGCTTCAACAGAGGGCGCCCTATACAAATAACGGTCGGGACCACGCGTCGAAGACTCCAGTTTCACAACAAAAACCTCAAAAACAACTCTCTTCTTTACCTTTTTGGACAACTAAAAGCTAAAAGAGAAACAAAATTCCCTTTTCGTTTATAAGGATAATAAAAAACTTTGAAAGAGAAACAGAAATTACTTTCGTTTGTTTCCATTCTTCACAGCAAAATGGACAATTAACAGATCACGATTCCAATTTCCCAACTCGAAAACAAAACGGAAACCGAAATAACGATTCCCACTTCCCTATTCGAAAGCCGAACGGATAACGAATAACGATTCCCATTTCCCAATTCGAATACAAAACGGAAAATGAATAATGATTCCAATTTTCCAACGAAAACAGAATTGGGAATTGGGAATTCGCAGTGCATCATGGGAGATTTAGAAATCAGCACAGCCTAGTCCCCAGGGCGAACCTTATTTTCAATTTGTTTCCTATAGTATTATAGTAGTGAGGGCGTACTGCTTGAGATGAAGAGAACGAGGATGGACTGACACCGTTAATTGTGAAGAGCGCCACCATGTCAAACATGCCTGCAAGTTATATGTCGTGGCCTCGTGGACGTTTTTGGCGGACAGCACGTGTATCTGTATGCTGGAGTCAACGTCGCACATCGATGTTTCCCCCGATTTTCGTCATGTTACAGCGTTGCCAAATGAACTTCAAATTCATTCAGTAAAATGCTGGTAATATTACCTTTATAATGTTTGTTGTTTGAACAATTTCAGTGTCTTGAAATTGAGCCCGAAGCAACTTTGAAAACGGTGGCGTCCGGAAATTGGGCACAAAATCTGCTCTGTAAACGTACGTCACTATACGTACGTGGCGCACTTGAATAAAACTCGGAAAATCCAAAGTCATTTCCTCGGAATCTCTTTAAAATTGATAAATTCTCATAAAACATTATTATCTTTACTTAATTACCAGTAGAAGTTTGTCAGAATTTTGTAATTTTTTTTATGTTTTGGGTGCATAGGGCCCATAGCTAGCTCTGAGTCCGAGTAACTTGGACCCAACTTATCAGTCAGTGGCCGTGTCACACACACAGCCTTGTTTGACCTCAGTTTCTTGTCCCGAGGTCACGCACGCATGGCCCAAAAGCACACGCGAGATTTTACGAGATGTGTTCAAGACTACAGAAAAACACAAACTTAATAATACCTGGATATGTGCACTATTTGGCCAAGATGGCTAAATAAGTGAAAAGTGCTTTATTTTGATACTAAAATTAACTGCTTTTGACAAATATAAAGTGTTAACGGCCTGTCAAAGAAAATCATTTTTCATATCAACAAAATCAAGGGCCGGATAGTTTTTAAGTTTACATTTGATTCTTAAAAATGGCTAAAAGAAACGGCGGAAAGAGTTCCATATAAGAAGTTCACTGATTTTCCTCTGTATTGACTAACAAGCCCCCAGATAGCAATTTCATATCATCAAAGTCATTTTGAGCAGTGAGAAAATACAAGCATTTCTTAGAAAACACTTAGAATTTTTCAGTCCAATCTCATAGGGTTTGTACACAGGGTGTTGAGTGAACTTCTTATATGGAACTCTTTCTGAAACGGAAAGGCTTAGTAGATAGAGGAAAGTATACATGTATGCTTCTTTTTCATGTGAAACACGAGCAGGAGACTCCTAATAATGTTTGGTCCAAATTGCCGGTTGAAAAATAAAGACTTTTGCGAGATTTCATGATTTGCAATCATATATACGCGTGTAAATGAACGTAAGTGGGCAAACGGCATGAACAGCACGTGCGAACGTGCAGTGCATGAAATGAATATTAAACAAGCCACCTCAAGCTCGACCAATCAGTGGGCGGCGCGTATGGGGTCACAAGGTCATACCATGTTTGCGTTCCTTGCCCTAGGCTTTTACGTTGTATGCAATGGCGACCATCTTTTCCTGTTGTGAAAAATGGAAGTTGTTGGAAACATTAGGTGTATGTGCATTGAATTCTTAAGATATTAACAACGTCACGTTCATGAGATTTTTTGGAGATGAAGGTTCATTCTTTCCTTTGAGTACATTAACATTTGGGAGACTTTCGTCGTTGTTGAAAAAAAGCCGGAAATTTCATGACATAATTTTTTAGTCGATTTGATATAATGTGAAATAATATCGTCAAAATTCATCGAAATCATTTTTTTAGAAAAAATACTTGGATAGATGTATTAAGTAGGTCTTTAACTACCTGAGACAGCTTTGTTTGTTTGGATCAGTTGTGGTTTGCCATGAAAATTGTGAATTTTCTGAAGCCTTTCTTACCGCCATCGTTCGCTGGCCCCGCGTTGCTGTCAGTTGTCTGGACAAGAAAATAGAGCAGCTACGACACGGCAACTGACTGTTATCGCCTTTTTAACATTCGGACATAGTCTGGTGATAGTAGGGTCCAAGCTAATCCTTGTATGCTGAGCAAGACAATTTTGTCCTTGACCCAAAAACCCAACATTGCCCCAAAACATCAGATTTCATCCTCAAAATGGCCTACAAATTACTACTAGATGCGCCACCTGAGGTACAAGTAGACATTGATGATTAAGATGGTTGCACTGAAGTTTACATATGATCCGGATGAAAAGTGAAATTTCCCGTTCAATTCTGAGAGCTCCCCTCGCGATCATGAACATATTAAATTCCCACCTCGTGTTAATGTTTGAATGACGGTGTCTGGTCTTCATGACCAGCGTACATTCGATGGCCCCTTATCCCGAGTGTGATTCCGTTACCAAGCGCGACGTATCGATTATGATAATGAGTAGACTGGATCTCGTTTGTAAACACAAGTACATTTCGAACGATGATAGGGAGTCGGGAACTAGGACAGCTTTTATGGACGGATGCCAGTTCAAGCTAATTCCCGACTCCCTTTTACCATTCCAAATGCACTTATTTACAAACGAGATCCAGTCTACTCGTTATCATAATTGATGCATCGCGCTCAGTAATGGAATCGCACTCGTGATACGGGACCATCGAATAAACGCTGGGCATGAAGACCACATTGCAATTCAAACACGAGTCGGAAATTTAACGTGTTCACAATCGCGAGGGGAGCTCTCGGAATCGAACGAGAAATTTCACTTTTTATCCGGATCGTAAGTAAACTTCAGTACAACCATCTTAATTATCGATGTCTACTTGTACCTCAGAGGCTGGAAATCCAGGACCGTATGTTCCCCAGTGTATTCCAAAATGGTCCATTTTGGCTCTATTAATATCCCAACCCAAATTCCATAATCCATACCTCATACCATGCAGCAGTCATTCATGAAGCTAATAATCGACTTCAAACAGAACCAAAAAAAGGAGTAAAAACATTTATTTCACTGACAATTTTTCCATTTGACTTGATCATCCATCCTTGCACTATTTCATGCCAGAGTATTATTCAGTAGACTCTGATTTTTTAACCAACAGACTTTGAATGATGTTATTTGACCCCTGAAGATTGGGAATCAGCCAAAGCAGTCCTGTATGGCGGTCGGTTGGAAAGGATGCAACCGTGTGGGATGGCCGTCACTACAAGCAGTCACTTCTTGGTAAGCCCAACGTGATCTTTTATTAAGTTGCCCCATTCATGGGGAGGGGAGGGGTAGACTTTTTTTGGAGGGAGGGGAAATAGAGCAACTGTACTCTTAAGCCCTTTTCACACTAGAGCCTCTCAACCTGGGTTGAAATCAACCCAGGGCAAACCCAGTGCCACCCTGGGGTGAGTTTTTTTTTATTTCAACCCCACGTTCAACCCCGCATCGTTTTACACTTGTTTCAGGCAAATCAAGCTTATTATTCTCAGTTACTACTATTTGAACCCGGCCTGGCCAGAATTTCAACCCGGGTGGAAAATCTCAACCCTGGTCAGGAGCAGGGTTGAGTTCAAACCGGGGCGAAATCAATCTCGGGGTTGACGCATGGTTGAAATTCTTGAAGTGTGAAACGATACATGTTTTCAACCCTACGTCAACCCCTAGATTTGTTAAGTGTGAAAAGGGCTTCACTGTAATAGAGAGAAACCATCATCGCAAGCCTACTTCTGAACCCCTTTCCCGCAAGACTAATGAAAATCCACTTTGTTCACCAAGCTAGCTGGCATGTTTAGAATAAAGAATAACTACATGTGTATGTTTTTTGAAATCATTACAAGTGTCCCCAAATAAAGTCTTAGAGTTTCTTGGGTGTCCTTAAAGCAATGTTCAGAAATCACAAATGTGGATACAATTGGGACCAACCATGTTTGTCCTTGTTTACCCAACCTACCAAGATGGTAAAAAGAGAAAACCGGTCACGATAAAGCCATTTTGGTGAGAGCAGTGGCCCAAAACATTATTTTATCTGTTTTCCACAAATTTAGCATAAGAAATTTTTTTACAGTTGTTTGAGCTGGAAGGCACAAATACCAGCTGTGCAAGTCAAAGTGTTGGATGTCCTAAGGTTTAGTTCAAGAAAATAATATTTAAAAGATGAATCAACCAATTGTGCTAATAAATTGCCTTATCCCAGGGACTAAAAAGGATGAATGCATTTATTTCTGCTCATTTCAAAACCTCAGATTTTACAAGTAAATTTGAATAGAATTTATTACAGTAGAGTTTGAAAAGTCTCATGAAAATTAATAATTCTTTGTTGAAACTCAAAATTGCAGTGACGGGGATAATTGTTTTCATTAATTTCAAGTTGAAATGGCAACCAAATAGGTAAAACAATCAAAACAGAGGAATGGAATTTAATTCTTGAAAAGGCAAGGAAATTTCAAGGAGGCAGTCAGGCAAAAAGCAAAGCAACGGAGGCCATAGCGTCCTGAAATTCAATAACATTGATTTGAACATTTGTTGAAATGGTTGGCAACCTTTCACACTTGAAAAATGTTTGACCTTCAAAGAAAAATAATAAAAATGTTATTGTGGTGAAATTGATTTGAGGGGGGCTTATAGTTGCGACATAAATAATGATCAATAGAGGGCGCTAAATATGATTACCAGTCGGTCCCGATGCGATCTAAAAATATACCGGTATCTGGGCAGACGGGCCGAGGTCACCGGGTCAGACCACAGGTGGCCGGGGACTAAGTTGTTACAATTGTATTTACTTGAGATGGCTAGGAGGGTTGGAGCGTGAAGTGTAGTTGGAAGAATGGAGGAAAATGGAATAAAGAAAATAGCTCCAAAATAATTGTGAAACAGAAACAGCGTGACTGTGTTTTTTGTTCGAGTTCAGCGAAGATTTATACCCGCCCCTCGCTTCACAGCGATATACTACAAATTTGGTAACACGGATGGGGTGGAGAAGTGCTTGACTTGAACACGAAGGACAAGAACACAAATCGTGAGACAGAGCGTTGACACAACCCTGGGCTGTAGTTTTGAGGGGACGACACTTATCGGTCGACGGTGGTGCTTGAAGTTGGAAGTGGCAGTCAGCATTCGCTTCACCTGGGGCTGACCTGTGGACTGCAGACGGTGTTAACATTCGTCGGGCTAGCCGAGATTTCGAGTTGCTGTGGGCATCCGGGGCCGAACTTTTGACAGCGGACGGACAGTGTTGGAAGTTCGCCGGTCCAGTCAAGATCCGCTGTACCGGGGCGGGAGGCTGATGACGGTCTTATCGCCGGGGAAAATCCGCTGTATCGAGGCGGACTTGCAGAGCGGGCGGTCTTGAAGTTCGCCGGGGCTAGCCGAAAATTGCTGTGGGCACCGAGGCCAACGTGCGGAAAGCGGACGGTTGGAAAGAAGACAGCTGTGTGGTGAGTCTGTGTCACGGATGAAGTACATGCAGCATTACGAACTGACTGATGGATTGTGTCTTCTGTAGGCTATAACTTTCCTCATTTTTGCAGTTTCATGTGAGTTACATGTGTGTACATAGATACATGAAGTGTTAGGCATGTTTAAGGTTTAGATACCCATACTGTCATAGTGTTGTCATTTACTGATTGACTGTTTTAACACGTAGTATTCTCCTGGGGTTAGATTTTCATTGTGGGCGTTCCATTACCTAGATTTTGACATTGATTTGTGAATGTAAATCTGTAGGATTTCAGTTATGACTACCTCAAGTACCGATCTGGTTGAGCGCCTTGTGTCAGGCTTAACCGAAGCACTAAAACAGACCAAGACAACACCTCAGAGACCTGTTAAACTAGTTAGATTTACGGGTCGGCCAGTGAAACCGGGTGACCCCACTATTAGAGAGTGGCTGGAGGAAGTTGAGGTTTACTGCCGACAATGTAAAATCCCAGACAAAGAGAAAGCTCAGGTTGTGGTGAACCATCTAAGCGGTACTGCTAGGGAAGAAATCAAATGTCATGAGGGGGTTAAGTCTGATTACAAGGCCCTGATCAAGGTTCTCCGTCGCCATTTTGGTGATGAAGAAACAGTCCAGTCATTGCAGAAAACTCTGTATGACCGAACACAACATGAGGATGAGTCCCTCATGGATTACTCAAGATCCCTAATGAGAATACATGATAGGATCCTAGAGGCTGCTGCAGATAGTGAAAAGTTGGGCCTGAAGGAGATAAGGGAAAAAGTCCTTATTCGTCAGTTTGTTGCAGGGGTCCGGGACCCGACTGCTCGCCTCGAACTTAGGAGACTTGAATTGGCTAAGCCAGATCAGTCATTTAGTGACATGAGGGATTGTGCTCTTGAGCTTTTCCGGGATATTGAGAAGACACCCAAAACACGTCGGACTCAGGTTAGGGAAATTAGAGTACAGGATGATGATAATGTCAATGAAAGTGACACACCTACCGGTGTTGATCACAGGGAGTCTGCTTGTGTTCTTTCTGCAGCTGCGCACAGCGAACCAAAATGGCAACAGATAATGCAGCAACAACAAGAAATGCTTAAGTGTATCCAGGGTCAACAAGAACAATTGGCTAAGATCATGGAACATGTGCTGAAGCTTGAATCGCCTCAGCAACAGGGCAATGGCAATCAGGCGGCATTCAGGAGCAGAGTCATTTGCTACTTTTGCAAGCGCCCTGGCCATGTCAAGGCCAAGTGCAGGTCCTGGTTAGCAACCCAGGGACAGTCTAGTGCAGGGTCAGATAACACAGAGCCAACAGTGGGGGCTTCACGAGCAGACTCCCAAGGGTTAAACCAACAGCCTCCACCACAGTAGGCCAAGTGGTGGAGGAGGCGACATCAAAGGCCTCACCCAAAGAATGTGTGTCAAGTAGGGAAACATTGCCTGAATTGTCGGTAGATGAATTGCTTTCTAAGCTTGTTAAGGAGAGCCCAAAGGCTCATATCACGTTGGCAGGTGTGTCAACAACTTGTACCCTTGATACTGGGGCAGAAACATCCCTAATTAAGGCTTCTTTTTATAGGAAGCATTTGGCACATAAACTTAAGGAAGTGCAATCGCTTGGGACCTACCTGCGAGTTTGTGGGGCAGGAGGCCTAGAAATCCCAATTGAAGGATATGTAAATATCCCAATGGTGATACATGACCGTAAGATTGATGCACATTTCCTTGTAGTTAAGGATATTCCAGGGGGTGAGGCAGTTGATGCTAAGTGTTCAGTGTTGGTGGGGTGTAATATACTGAGTCAGCTGAAAGACTTCGTAATTGATCCAGAGCAAAGAGATGCTGAGGCATGGGCAATGGCTATTCAGTGGTACCGCTTAACTAAAAATCCAGTGGCAGAGCAAGATAAGGGACCCAAAAAGGTTGTGAGATCAATAATTGTCCGTACAGGCAAGAAACCGATCAACTTGTTACCTAGGGAAGTACGTACTATCACGTGCCAAGTTCGGGCTCCTCCGGATGTATATAAGGGAAAAACTGTGGTTGTAGAGGGTCTGTGGGGAGAGAGACGCGAGTCCACCGAAACCCTAGATGCAGGTTTGAGTGGTCTGGGTTCTGCTTGTCGCGTATATGACTCATGTGAAGAGACCAATGGTAAAACAGTTAATGTTCTCGTTGCGAATCTGGGAATGCAAGTACTCGAAATTCCCCCTCACACACAGTTGGCTAGTTTAACTGACATATCACCTAGGCCGAGTGTAGAACTGAATGAAGATGAAAAAGGGATTCACGTTTCAGTTAATAACATCCTTTTTGAGTCTGTAGGTCATCAGGCCTTCGATCATGTGGAGACAGATGACCCCACAGATCCGAACATTGAATTAGGGGGAGGAACTGAACAGGACACTGGGGAAACTTACATCTTTTCTGATGGTTCAGAGTATACTTTGCCCCGGGGTTTGAAAATCGACATGTGCGTTGGGCTTAGTAGGGAACAACGGGATCAGATTGTGCATTTGATTAAGAAACACGATTCTGTTTTTTCAAAGAGTTCACTTGATCTTGGATGTTGTGATAAGGTCCCGCATCAAATTCACACTACCGATAGCCACCCAATAAGCCAACCCTACCGACGGATCCCTCCTCAGCACCTACGTGAAGTTAGGGAGTTGTTACAGAAATTCCTAGATCAGGGGATCATTCAGAAAAGCACAAGTCCTTTTGCGAGCCCCATTGTACTAGTCCGTAAGAAAGATGGGTCCCTACGCATTTGTGTTGATTATAGGCGGCTTAATGCCAAGACGGTCAGGGACTCATTCCCATTACCACGCATTGAGGAATCACTTGAAGCTCTTCGGGGGGTAAAGTATTTTTCCTCATTAGATTTGGCCCATGGATATCACCAGGTATCCATGGACCCTGAGTCTATTAGCAAGACGGCATTCCGGGTTCCATTCGGTTTATTTGAGTACACACGTATGCCGTTTGGGTTGGTAAATGCACCCAGGACCTTCCAGAGAGTCATGGAAATGTGTTTAGGAGATATGAACCTCTCAGAATTGTTGATCTACTTGGATGATATCTTAGTATTTTCCCCTACAGTCGAAGATCATGTCGAAAGATTGGACAAGGTTTTTGGGAGGTTGGCCGACTTTGGACTGAAGATTAAGGGCGAAAAGTGTAAGTTGTTCCGCAGTGAAGTTTCCTATCTGGGACATGTGGTTGGATCCAAGGGCGTTACTGTGGATGATGACAAAATCAAGAGAATCCAAGAGAGGCCGGTACCTCAGACAGCGGCTCAGCTACGGTCTTTCCTTGGTCTGGCTGGGTACTACCGTCGTTTTGTTCGTGACTTCTCAAAGATCGCGGCCCCACTACATGCAAGGGTCCCCTCATTGTCAAAAGGTAGTAATAAATTCATGGCTCATAATTTCATCTGGAGTTCAGAAGCACAGACTGCTTTTGATACTCTTAAGGAGGCATTGACGCAGTCACCTGTGTTGAGTTATCCCGACTTTACGCGTCCGTTTGTGTTAGAAGTAGATGCCTCTCTGCAAGGGCTTGGGGCCTGTTTGTGCCAAGATGATGAAGATGGCAAGAGACACCCAGTAGCTTATGCTAACCGTGGGTTAAGGGGCATTGAGGCCAAGTATCCTGACTATAGTTCGTTTAAACTGGAACTATTGGCCCTGAAATGGGCAGTTGTTGACAAGTATAGGGATTACCTCTTGGGGGTTCCTTTTACTGTTCTGACGGATAATAATCCCCTGTCTTATCTGAAAACGGCAAAGTTAGGCGCATGCGAAATGCGCTGGGTTGCGCAGCTAGCAGCTTTCACATTCGAGGTAAAGTTCAGGTCGGGCGTGAGTAACCGTTGTGCAGATGCCCTTAGCCGTTACCCTGGTCATTCCTCCCCCGAGGAGACCGAAGAGGTAATGGGAAATAAGGTTCATTCCACAATAGTGCAATTAGGGCGTATCAGGGCGCGTAAACACCTAGAACAGACGGAAGATTGGGCTGAGAAGGCTGTAGGGCCCCCTGGTGTTTTCCCATCATGGACAGCCGAACAGTTGACTGCTCTCCAAAGGGCAGATCCAACTCTGAGGTTCATTTGGAAGCGCTGGGATGACAAATGGAAACATGGGGAGACTTATGATTCTGCGCGTGGCGAGCCCGAGGAAGTAAAGTTTTGGCTCTGGCAATGGCCGCGAATCATTGAGAAAGATGGCGTTCTCTGCCGTCGCGTTCTGGATCCTTTGCATGGGGAATTAGACCAAATTCTGTTGCCTAAGAGTTTACAGCCTAGAGCTTTGACAGGATGCCATGATAAGTGGGGACATCAGGGTGTAACAAGAACCTGCTCTCTGCTGAGACGGAGGGTTTATTGGCCCAAAATGGCAGCTGCTGTGCGTAAGCATGTCGGTAAATGTAGGCAGTGTATTATAGCTAAGGCTGCTGAGCCCCAGACAAGAACACCCATGCGCCATCTTATTGCATTCAAGCCACTTGAGGTGTTAGCTATCGACTTTGTAAAGGTTGATCGAGGACACGGTGGTTACGAGGACGTCCTCGTAATGACTGATGTGTTTACAAAGTTTGTTCAAGCTGTCCCCTGTAAAAATCAGCTGGCAGTTACGGTTGCAAAGGCCTTACGAGATCACTGGTTCACTAAATTTGGCATTCCCCATCGGTTGCATAGTGATCAGGGGCGTAACTTTGAAGGAGATGTGGTCAGAGAGCTATGCGCGCTGTATGGTGTAAAGAAAACTAGAACTACACCGTATCATCCTGAAGGCAACGCTCAGGCCGAGCGGTTCAACCGAACCATGTTCGGGCTAATCAGATCAATAGACGAGCCTGAGCGGCGGAAGTGGCCAGCTATGCTTCCTCACCTTGTATTCGTTTACAACACAACCCCACATTGTACAACAGGTATAGCACCTTACACTCTGATGTTTGGGCGAGAGCCCGCCATTCCCTTAGATCAGATGCTAGGTCGGTCCAACAGTAGCTGGGATCAAGACTTTGTTAATGAACAGTCCAAATTGTTGGGCAGGGCTGGGGATCTTGTTCGAGACCGGGTAGTCAAGAGATCTAACCAGAATAAGATGGCATATGACTCTAAAGCTAATGCAAAGCCCATTAGTATTGGCGCACAGGTTTTGAAAAGAAGATGTGCCTTCAGTGGCCGCCACAAGCTGCAAAATAAGTACGAGCATGACCCCTATGTGGTGACTTGGGTAAATGAACACGGGGATGTGTATAAAATCCGTCCAATGACAGGGGGACCAGAGGTGACTATCAATAGGAAATATTTGCGCATAGATCCCACGACCGAGAGTGATCCCGACTCTGATAAACATAGCGACGAATCAGATGACGATTCAGATTGGGAGTTTGCCCCTGAACCCATAGAAAACCTTGGAGGGGTTGGCAATGAAGAAGTAGGGGAGCCACGTTGTGGCTCTGATGAGCCATTGCCCATGCGTCAGTCTCAAAGGGTCAATAAAGGGGTGCATGGAAACCCATACCATCTTCCTCGGTCAGTGCTAAGTTAATCTGATTCTTGACTCTTTGACGTAAGTTTGTAAAATTACTAGTGATTGTTAAGGTAATACGTATGTTTTTGGATTTTTGTTTATTCTGAACAGGGCTGCAGAAAGTCTTTGGTGATAACTCTGGGGAAGGACTGGGGTATCCAGCTCTCACAGAGTGCCCGCCTGACTTGACAGCACCTCCTGGTTTTCATTAGCGTCTGTCTGGTTTGCCCGGTGGATTGCAGAAAGTCAGGAAGCGGTCTTGTCGGAAAGTCTTGGGGCATCCAGTTTCCGCAATGACACGCCTGACTGGAGAGCACCACCGAGCATTCCGGTCGCTGGCGGATTGACATTTCCGTGGTCATTGCTGGTGGAAACTTTGATTTGAGCATTGAAAAGTGGCTTTGATACTTTGTATTTCCTACCCAAATAAGATTTTATTGTTTTAGAAAAAAATGGGTTTTGTCCTCTTCAGGCACAGTTTTGTGAAACGCTTGCAGAAGAAGCGAGGTTTTCAGTTTGAAATTGAGTTAAAACGTGGTGTAGTTTCAGTCACATGTATTGGTGAGGGCGGTCTCACTCTAGGTAGAATCCAGGCAAGATCTAAAAAGTACTTTGATTCTCTACGGCAGGCCAACCCTTCAGTTTTAATCTTAGATTTGGGTACAAATGATTTATGTGCAAAAGAAATGGAACCTGAGCGAGTCCATTGTCTAGTTTGTCAGATTGTACAAGAGTTACCCAAGAGGGACATTAATCCAGAGGTAATAGTGTTCGTACCAGTGATACCTCGGACGGGAAGTTTACGGGGTGGCCAGGTTTCACTTGAAGAATTTAATAATCGGGTGGAGAGATTCAATGATCTTATGCAACTGTCAACTTTTGTTGAAGATCGCTGGTGGTTATGGCAGCATAGGGGACTGAGAAATCCTCGGTATAACCTCGACGGCGTTCACCTAAATGCGGCTGGAATGGCACAGTATGAAAGAACATTGCAGCAGTTGGTGAAGTTCTTTGAATCTCGCATTTGGGTATAAATTTCGTAATAAATTTATGTTGCCGTCAGAAATGTCATATTGTAAGAGATAAGAAATCAAAGTTATTAGATGATTCTTGTACACAAAAAAAGGAACGTTACTGTATGAGATGGCTCTCCGACAGCTGTTGAAATTCTTTGAGTTTCGTATCTGGTAGTTTGAAGATTATTGTTAGCAGACGTTCTGCAGTTTGATTTCAAGTGTATAAATATAAGCAGGCATGAGATCTTGCCAATAATTGTTATTGTTTGTTTTGTAATTATCGGAACAATATAAGTTCGAAGTCGAAGGAAAACGTAATAGTTCACAATAGCGATTTAAGTAATGTTTATAATTCATGATATGTTGTAAGTTTGTTGTTAGATGAAGACGCTCCATGCTGTTAAACATTAATAAGTTGTTGCAAGGATAATCACAGATTGTTTCTCTCATTTATAGTTAATAAGAACCTGTTTAGATCCCATTCCAAAATATTCAATCGATCTTCGGGAGCCGATCGTCCCAGTAGGGGAGTTTGTGGTGAAATTGATTTGAGGGGGGCTTATAGTTGCGACATAAATAATGATCAATAGAGGGCGCTAAATATGATTACCAGTCGGTCCCGATGCGATCTAAAAATATACCGGTATCTGGGCAGACGGGCCGAGGTCACCGGGTCAGACCACAGGTGGCCGGGGACTAAGTTGTTACAATTGTATTTACTTGAGATGGCTAGGAGGGTTGGAGCGTGAAGTGTAGTTGGAAGAATGGAGGAAAATGGAATAAAGAAAATAGCTCCAAAATAATTGTGAAACAGAAACAGCGTGACTGTGTTTTTTGTTCGAGTTCAGCGAAGATTTATACCCGCCCCTCGCTTCACAGCGATATACTACATTATCAAGATAATCCCTTGGGAGTACATTTACACAAGTCTTTATTCTGTGAATTCAGACAGGAAACCAAATGAATAGGATAAGTATTTGTGCTCATCTTCAGCAGACATATTGATGATTAAATGATCATCCACATTTAATATTTTTCATTGATATAAATGCAAATGTACAAAGCTTGTAAATAATAACAGTAAACATGATTTCTATGAAAAACTTTAAAATGAAAACAAAAACTACAAAAACTTCACTTTTTTTTTTAAAATTAACCGAGTGAAAATTAAAAGACTAATATTTAAAGTAATCTTAATCAACTTTCATAGTGATGTGTATGCTTAAAGGTACATTGTGCGTAGGATCATTTGCTTTTTGCAGGTTTTTTTTCCAAAGCAACAAAAGTGCTCAATATTTCAAGTAGGGTGCATAACAAGCATTCTGTTCAAGTCTTAGCTGATTGGCTACTACACATTTTGGAGAAAACAGAGAAAACATAATGCACAAGTCTTTGGATCTCATAACTGGATTCTGTAGGCACCCCATTTTGAAACCACCTTCAATGTTTGTTTTCTGACAATACCATTTCAGGTGGAATCATTTCACAGGGTATTTGTTACCAGTCCTATCTTCACTTTGAGGTTTCTGTCATTAAATCGGTAGGTACTTATCTGGGTAATTGCAAATGATCTTACATGGCTTTAAAAAGTGAAGTTAACAGAAATACAGAATAATTAAAATTGTACAGGGTGTAATTTCTGTTATCAGAAAATGTAATGTAGAGATAGCACAGTATACAATGAGTAGATGTATGTTCTATTAGGAACAAAATGAAGAATATTCATAAAGGGAGTTTACAAGTCTTGTTGTGACTACTAAGATCTACATACAGTGGTTAACTGTTGAACACTTAAAAGTCTACTTGAGCCTTTAATTTTTACAAAAGATTGATACTTTACAAACAAATTGTAATTTTTTGTTGAAACCCAAACTGAAGTGATGATTTTTTTTCATTTTCCAGTTTTCTGAAATGGCAACCAAAAAATCCAAAACGATGAAAACAGAGATGTACAATTAAATTCTTAAAAAGACAAAGAAATATATTTGTCTTGTAAGGAAAATAATTGAATTAGAAATGTGTTATTTGTGTGGGGCCTTTTCAAGGTGGATGTCAGGCCAAAACCAAGGCAACTGAGGCCGTATAGCTTCCTGAAATTCAGCTTCAGTCGAAATGATTTCTAATCATTCAAACTGAAGGGACATTTGACAGTCTGAGAAAAAATGTCAACAAAATTTCAGATCAAGATAAAAACATTATAATAAACATGAGTCTTCATTCTGTGAATTACATGTAAGACAGGAAACCAAATTAATTTTCACTCATCTTTAGCAAACATTTCAATTAGTAAATTATCTTCAATATACATGTAAATGCATCGTAAATTCAAATGCGTAAGCAGAAACTGCAAAAAGTAATGTCAAAACTGAGTAAATAAAGGCTTATATTGAACAGTATTCTTAGTACTAACTATCATGCGTATGCTTAAAATGAATTCAAACAATACTATTTCACAAAATACTTGTAGTGTGGTTACAACTCAAGGATGAAGTGGTTGTAAAACTGTCTCAAAATTTCTATTATCAAAAGTACAATATATAATGGACTACATGTACATGTAGATTTCATTAGGAAAACATTTCAGAATCCCAGGGAGTTTACGAAATCTTGGCTTTGTCCCCAGCTTTGGCTTCTACTATGCAGATTGCAGAACCTCTGATGAGGTCAAGATATAAACCTCATGAACAATTTCAACACAATTCTCCATTCTGTGAATGAAGATCTGAAACCACATTAATAGAATGATCTTTGTCACTCATCTTTAGGATACATTTGGACAAGTCAATTTACTTGAAGAGTAGTGTTTTATTTATTAAATAGGCAGATGCCAACAGCAAAAAAAAGAACAAAAATTTAACTGAGTGAATAAAGGCTTATCTTGAACACTAATCCTAACACAAAATTGAACCGAGTGATGCATTTGTAAAGTTATAATTATTCAAAATAAATGTTAAGAATGTTGAATCTGAAGAACAAAATGATCCTAAACATTTGCCAAGTCTTTGTTGTAAAAGATAGCAGAATATACCGGTACATGTATACAGCAAGTTCCACCAGGAACAATTTAACGTCTCAATTGTGTTTATGAAATATTGGCCTCGTCCCTGGCTTTGGCTTATGGCTTCATGATTTTTGTCCCCTGATGTAACTCCAGTACAATATTGGTCCATTTTCTTCTTCAGAGACACCAAATCCTGTCACACAAGGCCGATGGATGGTTGGTGCATTTTCACTGAGTTTGAATGTGGTAGGATTCTTAGGAATCTAGTGCCAGAGATGAAGCGGAAGCCACAACCAAGCCGGGGTTTCATAAGCACCACAAAAAGTTGGTAAGTATTGGATAGATTGATGGCGATCCATGTACTGGGTGAGGGAGGGGTGTTGGGTTGAGGAGGCGGGGGTCATTACATTCAAACACCTCAACACCAACTAAACTCCCCTCTCCTTTCAAATTGACCATTTAATTTAGACAAAGATAATAGATTCCAGTCATCATGCATGTAAGATTAAAATGTATTATCCCCAAACGAAATTAAATCAAATGTAACTGTAGTCAATACACTGTTTATATAAAGCTTTGTAAACAATGTAATTGATGCACTGTTTATTTAAGAATTTGTATGGTATAATGGTTCACATCAGAGGGATCTGGCAGTTTGGATTTTTGAGGAGAGATGTGATATGAGTGCGACATGAATGTTGATTGGTGCTGTAATGACTGGACAATTTCATCCTCAACATTTGCTGTTGGGATGATGATGATTGCTAGTCAATGTCATGTTGGATGACATCACACCTTGTGATATATCTTGATTGAGTCGTGGTCAGCCACTGCCAACTGCCCATTTGATGTGAATGTGATTCCGCCTGGGTTATACAGACCCTGAGCCAGGCAATCAAGAAACCTGCCATCTAGGTCATAGTGGTGAATATGACCAGTGTCAGGCACACCTTGGCTCACTGCAAGGTAGATGCCTGAGCTGTCACAGCATACACCACGGCAGCTCACCACTGGCTTACCATTAATGGTTGGATTAATGATCCAGATTTTCCTACCTTTGCTATCAGCAATGTCCACTTTGTTTGTGTCCCATCCACTGACCACAACTCTATCAGTGTCGTCATCAACAGCCAGGTAGTGAGGTGGAGTCTGCACTGGTATGGTGTGTAGGATCCCACCATTAGTGGGTTTGTGTTCAGTCCACACCATATTTTTGGAGTCGCCTACTAAGATGGTATTCTTTGTTACTGCTAGACTCGATAGGTCCATTTCTGTCTTGTCTACCTGATGCTTCACCGTTGGGAACTGCGTAACAAGAGTGTTGTCTTTCATGTTGAACACCTTGACATACTTGCTTCCACGTTCCAACACAAGCAAACGTTGCTCAGGATTGTGGATGGCTGCAACTGCCACTGGATCTGTGGGTAAAGAAGAACTCAAATGTAACATATGCACAGTATATAAATGCACTGTCACTATTCTCAGTCCTCATGAAATATAATACCTATGATAACCTACCTATGATAACCTTCCTATAACAATGAATACATGGCGTGCCTTATAGCCCGGTCATGTAGAATGAATAGGCCTACATGAACACTGTGCAGTCTTCAACAACCATACATGTATTATTGTGAATAAATTGCAACGTCTTGGAGATACAGTTTTGCAAAGTCTTTTATAAAGTTGATGCACTCTCTGTGCTATTCTCATTGTTCAAACATAAAAAAAATGATTAGTCTTAAATTTATCTAATTTGAAGCATTGAACAGCATAGACCCCGTTTTTAATCATTAAATAATTGAAAACTGTATAATAACAACTCAGTTTTTGCAAACTTTAAGAGCGCCCATCACAAAATTTTCCAAGATTATTGCTTACTGGTAAATCTTAAACTAACAACTGAAAAAAAAAATATGAAATTGGAAGCATATTGTTTTTTCGTAATTCAAGGTCAAAGGTAATTTTGTTACGTATTCTCTCCGTGCTTCAATGTACGATTTTGGTTTTATTTTATATACATGTATTAGCAAGAGGCCATTCAAAGAGCTTTACAACTTTGCTTTGTAGGTGCTGTAGTTTTGGAGATTTAAGTATTGAAAATTCGGAGGTCATGCTAATTAGTCAAAAGTTTGTTCACCCATATCTCAGAATCTAACAAGCCAAACTACAAAAAAATTCAGTTCTGGGGGTTTCTCATACAGGCAATCATTACACCAAATTGTTTCAATCTGTGAGGGTCGGGTCCAAAATAGTGTTAAATTGACACGGAATGACACATTTTTGACAGTGAAAATTTGGCCCCAAAAATGTGTTCTTGCAAGAATAACACACAAACGGCCATTTTGTCAAGGATGGTTGTGTAGACGTTTTTATATTGCCACACAGATCCTTGTCATTTGATTGGTGGAACTCACATCACATGACATGCGTTATTGCTCCCATTCACGCCGGGGCTCAAAAAGTCCCATTCGCCCATTGGGAATGGGAAATACATTGTACTATTCAACAGTTAGGATCATTCTTGTTCCATGACGCGGTATTTGTATGCAAATGCATGCTGGTGTGCGCGTTCAGCGTAGCATATCGCGTATTGTTCCAAAGAGCCAGCGCTGTAGAGCTAGGTTCAAACATTTTCGTGAAGGGGGGGTTTGGAAGAAAGAAATACATTTTCCACCAATTTTATATTGAAATAAAGGTTCAAATGTATCAAATATGTCAGGATCATGTCAGGTATATAAAACAAATATTGAGTGGCTTAAAATTGTGAAATCGGAGGAATAGTATCGCTTGGTAAAATCTGGACTTTTCCATTTTACGAGGCGAATTAAAGTCCAGATTTTATCTTGCGATAATATTCCCCCTATTTCACTCTGAGCCACTCATCAATACATTTGTATAATTTCCTACTTTAAATGCTCTTTGTAGCCCTATTGGGTGCTTTCCAGGATGTAGTGTCCCTTTAAATCACTTTTAATTTGATATAGGCCTTCATGTAAAAAAACCCTGAATATTTGTTGGGAGAACAAAATCAAATATGTTGGGGAGCACTGCCAGCACATCAATTCCTTGTCAGTATTTGATTGTTTTTCATTCTCAGTTGTCAGATCTGCATGTGCACATGGAAGACTTACTTATAATTTCCACACGATTATGAAAGTTTGTGTTGATGAACATGTGCATGAAAGAAACTTACATTGTAGGGGAATGGTTCCCTTGTATTGTCCCTCATTGCTGCAGATGACCACTCGGTTGTTCCCCCAGTCTGCCACAGCAATCTCACCAGGTTGAGTAGCAGTAACATCATAAGCCACACTGAACTCTCCTGGACCACTTCCTAATTTACCAAACTCACGACACATCTCCCACTTGCCTTTGACTGCCAGCTTGCCCAGATTGACTGCCAGCTTGCCCAGATTGATGTCACCAATCCTCTGACCCGGGGTGAAGCTCAGATATGAAAGCTTGGGATCAATCTGGGGAGGATTTTGACTCTTGAGTGATTTCAAGTCTTTGCTGATGATACGGTATAGGGACAAAAAGTCACTGTCAGATGCAGTGTTAATGATATCCTGGGATGTCCCCAGAGAATGTTGTTTACTTTCTAGCATCATTGTCAGTGTTGACTGATGCTCATCATATGTTCTGTTGCAATCCTGCTGGAGTTGTTTGATTTCTTCAATCATCTTTGTCTCTTGAGTTGTTATCTCAGCTCTCATTTGATCCGCTTTGTCTTGCACAGCTTTCACAGTCTTTGTGACGTTCTGTGTGAACTTCTGCTTAGCTTGTGATGAAGTGGTCAAAGCTTGTTCAAGTCTTTTGATGTCTCTCGTGAAATCTGGAAGCATATCTGTCAGTGACTGTTTGTATTTGCGAGAAGCCTCTCCAGACTCAATGTAGTGATGTTCTGGTTCACGGTGGTTTACTACAGTACAAACTCGGCAGATTAACTCTTCACATGTCTCACAATAAAACCATTTCACTTCACCCTTGTGTTTCTGGCATTTAGACTCATCCTCTTCAGGCGTTTTTTTCACTGAACTAACGACCTTTTCTTGGAGTGATGAGACCTCCTCAACTATTCCCATCAAATGGAAATTTGTTTTTAGGCCTTGAATGCGCGTCTCTGGAAGTATCGTCTCCCGACGACATAAAGGGCAAGGAATCTTAGGTTGCCCTCCATGCCTGCTAGTGTAGTATTGCTCCAGACATTCTGTACAAAAGCTGTGCTGACAATCTAACATCTTAGGCTGTTTATATCTGTCAGCACATATGTCACACTCAAGCGAGCTGATCGTCTTTAGAGCTGTAGCCATTTTATCTGTATACAAGAAGTTTGTAAAAAAAAATTGGAATGGTTATAATAGAGATGTAACTTCTTTTATTATACATTCATAGAAACCTCAGACAGTTTCGGGTAATTATCAGCACCCAGACTCTAAGCTGTCTTAAACAGAGTGATAAAAACCTCTCGAGCACACATTTATTCCCTTATTAATACTGCACTGTCCATGTGAGTTTCACCCGGGCAAAAAAAAAAATTATTTCCAATTGCTTTTTTGTAGAACTTTACATGAATCTACTTTTGAACAAGACATCAAATATATCTATATTGTTTTTTAGAATTCCTGTCAAATTTTGAAGAGTTCTGATTCTTTGAAGAGCTGTGGTAGTTGGTGCCCACTCTTGTTATTACTAAATATAGGTTTTGTTGGAACATTACATGTACTACTGTATGCACTCTTCACATTTTGTTGTTGTAAGGCAAACTGTGAATCCTACACTTGTACCAGTAAGCTGGCATTTAACCTCATTCAAAACAACTGACAATATTTTCTTACCTCTTTTAAATTCCCACCAAATCACTTAAAAACAAAATTGTTCCAATTTGACGTAAATAGCAAACAGTTGAGTCGTTCGATGAGGCGGATCTGGTAAAGATGGCGCTGGACAAACACATCATCGTCATCAAGTCATTTGACATGACTTGGGATTTTTGTTTTGCACTATCTGTTTATCTGTCTACATATTTACTTGACACTTGAGTTTTGGACCTTAGACATGGGCGTCGCCAGGATTTTTTCTTGAGGGGGGCAAAAAAAAAATTTGCCAAAAAATGCTTGTATTTCTTAACACATTCTCGATTTATCAGTTTTAGAGGGGGGACATTTTGCCCCCCCCCCCCCAATTCATTAAATTTACATCGCTTTGTCTTCGCACCTTTTTTTTTTTTTTTTTGCTTTTCCAGGGGGGGGGGGAACTGTCCCCCTTGCCCCCCCCCCCCCTCGCGACGCCCATGACCTTAGATATGTGTAGGTTCATGCATTCTGTCTTCATGTTCAGTACATGCTGCATTTGGCTAAATTTTCAAATCACATACACTAAGCATCCATTTAATTCTACTCATTTTTTTCAAACACCAAATAAAAAGAGTTGTAAAAATATTTCTCTCAAATTTCTTTTCTTACTCCACACTCTTACTGCAGTTTCCTTTTCTCGAGTGTTTATAAATACTGATGAAAAATGTTCAATCAATTTGAATTTTAATTTTGACCAATTTTTTTTTCAGTTTAAAATTTGTCAACAGAATTGACTGTACATAAGACACTATGTCCTCAGTTGGAAACCATCACAAATCAAATCAGAGGAGTTGCCAAAAGTTACCCAAACAAAGCCATCAGTGTGAAAAGTGCGGAGTTTTAGAGGAGGGGAACCAACATAATGTTGAAACACTAGACTCCAATTTTATTAATGCATATATTTGTAGTAGTTTCTCCAGGCATACTGTGCTGGCAATCCAGCACCTTTAGCTGTATGTTGTATCCAATAAATGTCAGTTAATCAGCTCACCTCACAACTGCAGATATTTCCTATAAAATCCCAACAAATTCCTCTCAGTCACCATAGGCGACTGTAGCGGACGAGCAAATAACACCCTCAACACAGATATTCACTGCTTTACACCAAGCTGGCATTGTCGGTATGTTTGCCGCACCCATGCATACGTCAACAACCAACTGATAGAGTGTTTTCATTTCAGAGTAGACTGTGTTGTGAATACAAAGCGTTAATACACAAGTGCAAATGAATAGGGTTGCAGACCTGCAGTGAATAGGCTCAAAATGCCTACGCTGGCCCAATCACGATTAAATGCCCTCAAGTCCTCTACTATTAGAGCAATTTGTGGGACATGAACTTGAGGTTTTATAAAAAAAAACAAGGGTGGAAGCCGTGCAGAGGACCTATGAGCTTGTATTTCTCTGAAATTGGGTTGAAATGAGGCTCTATAAGTGCGCTATTTTGCATAGGAGCGTATGCATCATTTTTCAAAATGGCGATGGGTTTCAGGACTATATTTTTTAGGGATGATCATCTTTGGATGGAAATTTTCCCCCAAAATTCATGGGATACCCCCCCAAAAAATCAACAGAAAATGATAGAATTAGATGATGAAATTTAATTTGATATGTACCTCAAACACCTTGGAGAATATCGAGGGTCACTTGCAGTTTATCCATGGTCTGCAACCATGGAGTAAATTTCCTCAGAGAATGGATGAATGGTGTGAGTCTATTTTGGTCATGTGGTGAAATCGCTTGCAATTTGATACAAAGGGATCAGATAAAAGAACAGACATAATAACTTGCTTATTTTGGCACATTCATTCTTGATTTTGACATCACATGAAAGAGTAAATTCTGGGGAACAAACTTTACACACAACACCTTTGATTTTAATCACTCCTTGACAGTGCAAATCTAGGTTGAAAAGAGCGAGTTTGTTTCACACTCTACTGTGAGTTCTGCATGACTGAGCAAACAATACGGTCAATGGAGAGTGCAAGCATATGAACGTCTAGGCACCAAACACTGACTAGTACCCGGTACATGTACAGTCACAGACTCCCGTGTCAGAATTGACCCAATTGTTATCGGCATGATGGATTGAAATGGAAGTTGAGGTCAGATTTGTATTATAGCACAGTTTGCAATGTTTTTCAATATGTTGTCAATTGTAATGCATGCTTTCTTTTCTTTCCGCACAGACCCAGTTTATTGCCCTTGACTGGATAAGCCTGGTCAGGACACCAAATAAAAGGTAAGAATTAGGAAATTAGGAGTTTGCATGAGTAAGAGTACATGTGTTCTTATGCAGTGATGGGCTGTGTTGATTAATGTTGGATAGTTAGTGTAATTGGATCCAAGACGTCCTATGTACATGTACATGTATAACGGTGTGGTACTTCAGCGCATGGGTACGTGCAGTGATAAACAAACTGCAAAAGGCTAATTTAAGCCGTCTTTTATAGGCGATTGTGTTGTTAGGTTATTGAGGTAAAGAGTGTCGTGGGTTGAGGGGGGGGGGGTGTACCCCATGTTCCCCAATACCTACATGTATGTTCCCCAATGCCGATGTTCCCCAAAATCCTTAGGGTTAGGGTTAGATGGTTCGGGTTAGGTATAAAGGGTTGGGGAACATTGGTATTGGGAAACATACAAGTAGGTATTGGGAAACATACAAGTAGGTATTGGGAAACATACAAGTAGGTATTGGGGAACATAGGTATACACCCAGTAGAGGGCAGGCTGTTAATTCTCTTGGAAATTTCAGGGTAAAATGGATGACGAAGACGACAAAATCATCACAAAAATAACGATGGCGATCACTGCAATGCACCTTGTACATGTATGTGCAAAATCACATTAAATTACATTTCACGAACTGTAAAATGTGCATGAAAAGCGCATTTTTCTAGTATTCTGTTCAAATTTAGTTTTAAATGGTCGGGGTGAAGGGTAAACTGTTATAACATGATTGATGCATAAAAGCTGGTCCTGGTACATGTAGGTATTGAAATATGAGAAAGTACAATTTACATTGATTTTATGACAATTTACTAAAAGCATATGTATTATTGCTCTACATACATAGGCATTGGCATGGACCCACCCCGCCCCCATGTATGCATGGTGTACACAATGTTAACATTACGTACATTTTTCATAGACGGCCCTAAGCTTACCCGCCTGTTAAAAGCATATAAGATCGCATCCTAATCCAATGCCAGATTCCCAAAATGTTCTTTGTGTGCAGTTCATTGACTGAGTCGATGAGAACAGACCGCCCTCTATTAGGACAATACCGGTATGTAACAGAATTCCCCTTGCGTGCTACAAATTAAGACTACCATCTCTCATGCACCAAGACTACAGCACCAATGGTCATATGATTTAGAAGGGCAACTTGTTGAAATGACATTAAAAAAAGACTGCAAATTTTGGCAAAGTGTTGTGGTACAGATCACCTGAGAGATGTAACAACAGCAAAAGCCATCAGAAGGACTGTGCGAAATCCTTGATCTGCACAAACCTCCGTACGTGGAGATTTTGCAAAGAAGGAAACCAACATAATGTCCAAACAGTGTATCATCAAAAAATCAACACTGTATTCTTTATTAAGGCCCTGTCACACTGTCACGTTCTGGCATGGAGTTCGTACCGCGACCAAGAGAATTGAGTAAAATGCGGTGGGAACGCAGATGACGGCGTGGGACTCATTGATACTAGTTGAGGACTTCAGAAGGAATCCAAGGCCTTCGCTGAATGCCAAACTGCCACATTCGTTTTGGACATGCACAAAACAAATGCCGCGCCTCAGCGTTTTTACAAGAACACGGTAAGGACTTTGCGCGAAGTCTTCGCGAACGGCCGCGACGTACTGGCAGCGCACAGGTAGACGAGAACGATGTCGTGAGAACTCCACGGACGTGCATGCATCAGAACCATGCGTCTCCTCTGCGTCTCCTGCGTCTACGCCATTCAAAATGCCCATTTTGGCCCGAGTATTAATACACACTGTGCTTCTGGCTGCTGACGTTAAACGTACGTTTTAAGGTCGAATCAAGCACATGATGAGGACTCCAAGAATTTTGTACGAACTTATGAGGACGGAGCAAGGACACAGAGGAGGCCGTGCAGACTTCTTATTGTTCTTCAATGGAAATCATAGAGAATGCTGCAAGGACGCTATGGAACGCCACACGGACGTCTTAGACTTCCAGTGGACTTCACAGCGACGCATTGCAAGCCACTGGTGCCATGAATCCTGCGTCTTCATGGCGTTTCGTTACATTTTTAAGAATTTTAACAAGGCAATATGAACGCCATGAATGGACGTGACAGTGTGACAGGGCCTTTAACGGATGTACTTTTTACTATGCTATAACCATGGTAACAGTGGACTGTCATCCTGTCTGGCTTGTTTCCAGGGTGTGAAGGGCATCACCTCAAACTCCCTTGACAACAAGATGAGACAACTCAAGGACCATGGTCAGGTTCTTGGCAGGATTCATCCTGGGTTCTATGACATCAGGAAGAGATTGAAGGAAGATCTTGAGAGAATGTTGGCTGAGAGACGATGAGGAGTCAAGAAGATGACGGCCGGTAAACGTCTCAAGTCAAGTAAGAATGAAAGTTGTCTGGAAATAATCACTGCATCAGCTAGATTTGATGACTAGTGATCCTACATGCACTTAATGTTTGGGATTTGTTTTTATACTTGCAGAGCTTTACAAGAACATGACTCATGATGCCACAGACTAATGGTGTTTCTGTTCCTTCTTGAAACAGTTTCCAGGAACCTAAGCAATTATTTTGGGAATTATGTCTTAATTACTTTTTTGATAAATTAGCAACCTTGAGGAAGTGAATAACCAAAAAAGACTTTTTAAATTCTTCAGGAACATTGCCATGCTAACAGCTCATGGGCGATTCTCTAGAAGTTGAAACTAATTTAATTGTTTTTGGGAAAACAAGTTTTTATGTGATGTAATACGAATGATTATTGTTCATCTAAAGTGTTGCAAGTATTAGTCAAGATGCAAATTTCTTAAGATGTTTTATAAGTTGAACTTTTTGTGCATAAATTAGCATAATTTTAATCACAAAATGTCACACACATGACCACAGAACAATTCCCATTTAGTAAAACTAAATCAGAGGTGTACATTGTTCATGCATTCTGTTAATCACAAAAGACTAGTCTTAGTCACAAATAAGTATGGATGTGTGTCTTTAGAACTTTGGAGTAAACCGTAAATTTCCGGTGTGGGCCGGATAACATTTGTACATCTGATGTCACACACGTGACCAAACTTTGATGACCCCTCCTAATATTCTGACACAATTTGTGAAAGAAGAAACTATAGTCTGAGGTAGGGAGTAAAAAGTACCAACCTAATGAAGCAGTGAAAGTAATAAGTCAAATGCAGTTAACAATGAAACATCAGACAAGCCCAATTTGATGTCACATAGTGACCAAAGAATGGCCCTCGTGGTTTTTTCTTACCATTTTGGGTCAATTTCAGGGCCACCAAAATACAATTTATTTTCTGTTTAAAAACCTCCTAACACTTTTTCAATTCACACTTGCTCCCCCTCCCTATCAATCCCTTCAAACACACTTCATACGCTGTACCGGTAAACTCCTTTGTTGTACCTCCCTGCATCATCTCTTCCGTCTTACACCCCCCCCCCCCAACCCACCACACCCACCCTTAGGTAGATCCTTACCCACCACAACACCCCATCATCCCTTCATCTGATGTGGGGAAAGTGCAATACAGGTTGAAAATACACTTCTCTTTGGATTTCCTCTTTTTATACTTCCCATGTGTGCCATTAAAATAAAAAAAAAAACACTCCTCAAAGTCTTGGAAAGATTTAAAGTTCTCTGATTTGTGTGACTTCCCAATTTTTATTAGACAGCACTTCACTTGGTGTATCTACAAAACTTCTCCTATAGTTGTATATTCACAGCTACGCAACGCCTCAAAAATGACAAAAGTCTACCAAATTATGTCTATCATTAATGGCATACATATATGTTTCTCATTAGTTTGGAGGTTTAATTCTTAATTCAGTTTCATTTTTGGCAGCTCGCCCATATTCCATGGAGCCTCGCTTTGCTCACCTACCACCACGCCCAGTCCGGTCACCATGGCAACTGAACAGCCTCAGGCCCCGCCTCCAGCAGCCATTGGTCAAGATCGTCACTTACCAATTCCAATCAGCAATGAGCGTAGTCGAGGGCAACGCAAGACACCTGTCAGCTTTGTTGTTGTACCTGTCAGTGATCTGGGTCACCCTGTTGGTTCACCAGGGAGTAGCATCTGGGCTTATACACCAGGTAAGCTCAGTTTTCATTTACCACACACTTCCATTAGATGCATGAAAACTGACTATATCTGGAGCATCAAGATAATAGGAGTGTGAAATAGTCTCATATTTTCTTGGCTCTGTACTTTAAGATCCTAATTGAAGAACTTAGCTAAAAGATCCTTGTTGATTAAAACATGCTGTAAAAATCAACTCAGAAGGATATAACATTTCAGTTCAGGCCATGAAAATAAAATTTGAAAATAGACAACTGTGATTTCTAAACCCGATGGACATACAGGACATGCAGATTAGCAAAATATTAGTTGTCGTCCATTTAAGAGAATATTTTCCTTAAAAATGGCAGATTTTAACAAAGCTTTTGTTTCTGCTGAATTTTTCCCCCAGGGAGCAGCGGTGACAGGATCCAAAGTAGCAACTCAGAGGACATACCAGGCACAGCAGCTAACAGGATGCCTAACTTCCCCCATCAAGACACTGTCAAGAGAGGATGGCTTCCAAATGAACAAGTAAGCATCTCACCCCTCCACCACCCCCACTACACTCAATCAGCATGAGTTCAGGACTTGAAAACTGTTTACACTCAATAATGAAGGAAGGGAGCATCATCGTCAATAGAGGGCGCTATGGCAATTTTAAGTGTTGGGGAACTGTAGAAAAGGTGAAACCATTGACCTTGTCGTGCGGCTATGAAGACTTGCAGACTGGTTCAAGAAATCTGGAATTTGTTTGGCCGGCTGGAATCCACTCATGATACCGACACCACGAAGTAACACTGTTAAACCATATTTTTTTTGATTTTCAGTTTTTCATTTTTAAACATTATTCATCAAGGCCTACCATTGCACAAAGTTTCAAAGCTTCAAGAGATTTACTTCAATAATTATGCCAAATATCCATGGCAACTCTTGCGCAAAAGTGACAATTTTCGTTTTCACGAAGTAACTCTCAAATTCCATTTACCATTGCAATGCATGGCGCGCACTCTGCTCATAAGTGAGTAAAACCGTTTTCACGTAGTAACACTCTTCTTGTAATAAGTTGTATGAGCGCGCGCGCGCTGACCTGAAGTTGCACTTTCCACGTGTTATACACATTGAAGAGTGTTACTTTGTGAAAATGAAAATTTACAGTTTCACAGCTTTTTCGATTTCACGAACTAACACTCATCTTTTTTGTCTTTTTTCTTGTTTATTTAATACACAAAACGGGTGAAAAACAGCAGATTTAATAAATTCAATTCATCAAATGTCCACAACGAGAAACCCAACTGAAAATACTCTGTCGTTTTGACGCAAAGTGTTGTTTTAGAAGGCGTTCAACTTTAGTTGCCGTTTTCTCTGATTGCTAGTTTTTACTGGTATGATGATGGGTGTTACTTCATGGTGTTGCTGACGAAT
The DNA here is from genome assembly GCA_029964075.1 of Patiria pectinifera. Lineage (NCBI taxonomy): Eukaryota > Metazoa > Echinodermata > Asteroidea > Valvatida > Asterinidae > Patiria > Patiria pectinifera. Next base: position 35,439,466 of record CM057150.1, read on the forward strand.
AATTGTCTACCTATTTATGTGTCAAACAAAGGTAGTCCAAAAATAATAAGTGAATACATTTTGTCTTTGCTGAAATTTGTTGAAAATTAAAGTCGCACATTAAGCAAATATCACAGTGGTCCATGGTTCATCTGAGTTGTGGGATACTGTTGGATTCAAGAGACTTCACTTTGTGGGTCTCTTTGGGGGTTCAGGGTTCCAAGTGGAATAAAAATGTAGTTATTTTAATGCTTGATTTTTCTTTTTAATTTTTAGCCAAAGAATAGAGCGACTACAAAGAACTACAAAGAGTGGTGAGTGAATTCTTATTCTGAATAAATGAATGAATTTATTTCTGCTCATTTCATTTCAAATCATCTGATTTTACAAGTCAATTTGAATATTTATTTGTTACAACAGTTTGAACAGTATCATCAAAATTGAATAATTCTTTGCTTAAACTCTAACTGTATAAGAGGGTAATTCTTTCATTGTTTTGAAGTTTGCTGAATTTGCATCCAAATGGGTAAAACATTGAAAACAGAGGTATGGAATTGAATTCTTGAAAAGGCAAGAAGGAGGCAGTCAGGCCAAAATCAAATCAACGGAGGCCATAGCTTCCTGAAATTCAATACCATTGATTTGAACATTTGTTAAAATGATTGGCAACCTTTCACACTTGAAGAATTTAAACCTTCAAAGAAAAATAATATAGATTTTCATCAAGATAATCCCTTTTGAGTAAAGTTCACACAAGTCTTTATTCTGTGAATTCAGACAGGAAACCAAATTAATAGGATAAGTATTTGTGCTCATCTTTAGCAGACATTTTGATGATTAAATGATCATCCACATTAGTGTTTCATTGATATAAATGCAAATGTACAAAGCTTGTGAATAATAACAGTAAACATGATTTCTATGAAAAACTACAAAAATGAAACTACCAAAACTTTTTTTTAAAGAAACTGAGTGAATATTAAAAAAGGACTTATTTTTTCTTAGCTGAATGGCTACTATGCATTTTGGAGAAAACAGAGAAAACATAATGCACAAGTCTTTGGATCTCGTAACTGGATTCTGTAGGCACCCCATTTTCAAACCACCTTCAATGTTTGTTTTCTGATAATACCATTTCAGGTGGAATTATTTCACAGGGTATTTGTTACCAGTCCTATCTTCACTTTGAGGTTTCTGTCATTACATCGGTAGGTACTTATCTGGGTAATTGCAAATGATCTTACATGGCTTTAAAAAGTGAAGTGAACAGAAATACAGAATAATTGATATTGTACAGGCTGTAATTTCTATTATCAGAAAATGTAATGTAGAGATAGCACAGTTTACAATGAGTAGATGTATGTTCTATTAGGAACAAATTGAAGAATATACATAAAGGGAGTTTACAAAGTCTTGTTGTGACTACTAAGATCTACATACAGTGGTAAATTGTTAAACTCTAAAAAGTCTATTTGAATGTTTATTTTTTACAATAAGATTGATACTTTGCAAACAAATTAATAATTTTTGCTGAAACCCAACTGAAGTGATGATTTATTTTTTGATTTCATTTTAAAGTTTTCTGAAATGGCAACCAAATATGCAAAACAATGAAAACAGAGGTGTGCAATTAAATTCTTGAAAAGACGAGGAAATCTGTTTGGTTTGTAAGGAAAAAACTTGGATTAGAATTTTTTTAGCTATTTGTGTGGGGCCTTTTCAAGGTGGCAGTCAGGCCCAAATCAAGGTAACTGAGGCTGTATAGCTTTCTGAAATTCAGCTTCAGTTGAATTGATTTCTAATCATTCAAACTGAAGGGATATTTGACAGTTTGAGAAAAAATTTCAAATCAAGAAAAAAAATCTTATTAAATGAGTCTTAATTCTGTGATTCAAGACAGGAAACCAAATTAATTTTCACTCATCTTTAGCAAACATTTCAATAAGTAAATTATCTTCAATTTACATGTAAGCGTATCATTAATTCAAATGCGTAAATGGAAACTGCAAAAAGTAACGTAAAAACTGAGTAAATAAAGGCTTACATTGAACAGTAATCTGAGTACTAACTATCATGGTGATGCGTATGCTTAAAATGAATTCAAACAACATGTATTTCACAAAATACTTGTAGTATGGTTGCATCTCAAGGATGAAGTGCTTGTAAAACTGTCTCAAAAGTTTTATTAACAAAAGTACAATACATAATGGATTACATGTAGATTTTCCATTAGGAACAAATTTCAGAATCTCAGGGAGTTTACGAAATCTTGGCTATGTCTCCAGCTTTGGCTTGTACTATTTAAAGCCTCTGATGAGATCAAGAAAAAAACCTCATGAACACTGTCAACACAATTCTCCATTCTGTGAATGCAGATCTGAAACCACATTAATAGAATGAGCTTTGTCACTCATCTTTAGGATGCATTTAGACAAGTCAATTTACTTGAAGAGTAGTGTTTTATTAATTAAATAGGCAGATGCCAACAGCAACAAAGTAACAAAGAATTAACTGAGTGAACTAATCCTAACACTAAATTGAACTGAGTAATGCATTTGTAAAGTTAGAATTATTCAAAACAAATGTTAAGAATGTTGAATCTCAAGAACAAAATGATCCTAAACATTTCTCAAATCTTGGTTATAAAGATAGCAGAATATTTACAGCAACTTCCATCAGGAACAATTTAAGAATCTTAATTGTGTTTATGAAATCTTGGCTTTGTTCCTGGCTTTGGCCTCAGGCTGCATGATTTTTGTCCCCTGATGTAACTCCAGTACAATATTGGTCCATTTTCTTCTTTAGAGACACCAAATCCTGACACACAAGGCCAATGGATGGTTGGTGCATTTCCACTGAGCTTGAATGTGGTAGGATTCTTAGGAATCTAGTGCCAGAGATGAAGTGGAAGCCACAACGAAGCCGGGGTTTCATAAACACCATAGAAAGTTGGTAAGTATTGGATCTATAGATTGATGGCAATCCATGTACTGGGTGAGGGAGGGGTGTTGGGTTGAGGAGGCGGGGGTCATTACATTCAAACACCTCAACACCCACTAAACTCCCCTTTCCTTTCAAAATTACCATTTAATTCAGATTCCAGTCATTGTACAAATTATCCCAATCAAATCAAATGTAACTAGTCAATACACTGTTTATAAATATAAGACTTTGTTTAAGAATTTGTATGGTAGAATGGTTCACATCAGAGGGATCTGGCAGTTTGGATTTTTGAGGAGAGATGTGATATGAGTGGGGCATGAATGTTGATTGGTGCTGTAATGACTGGACAATTTCATCCTCAACATTTGCTGTTGGGATGATGATGATTGCTAGTCAATGTCATGTTGGATGACATCACACCTTGTGATATATCTTGATCGAGTAGTTGTCTGCCACTGCCAGCTGGCCATTGGATGTGAATGTCATTCCACATGGGTAATGCAGACCCTGAGCCAGGCAATCAAGAAACCTGCCATCTAGGTCATAGTGGTGAATATGACCAGTGCCAAACACACCTTGGTACACTGCAAGGTAGATGCCTGAGCTGTCACAGCATACACCACGGCAGTACTCCACTGGCTCACCATTAATGGTTGGATTGATGGTGGCAAATTTTGTTGTACCTTTGCTATCAGCAATGTCCACTTTCTCTGTGTGATCTCCACTGACCACAACTCTATCAGTGTCGTCATCAACAGCCAGGTAGTAAGGTGGAGTCTGCACTGGTATGGTGTGTAGGATCTCACCATCAGTGGCTTTGTGTTCAGTCCACACCATTCTCTCAACATCACCCACTAGGATTGTACATGTACTATTTTTTACGGCTAGACTCTGTAGGTCCATATCTGTCTTGTCTACCTGATGCTCGGGCACCGTTGGGAACTGCTTTACAAGAGTGTTGTCCTTCATGTTGAACACCTTGACATACTTGCTTCCACGTTCCAACACAAGCAAGCGTTGCTCAGGATCGTGGATGGCTGCAACTGCCACTGGAGCTGTGGGTAAAGAAGAACTCAAATGTAACATATGCACAGTATATAAATGCACTGTCACTATTCTGAGTCCCCATGAAATATAAATACCTATGATAACCTACCTATAATAATGAATACATGGCGTGCCTCATAGCCTGGTCATGTAGAATTAATAGGCCTATACATGTACATGAACATTGTGCAATCTTCAACCACCATACATGCATAATTGTGAATAATTGCAATATCTTGGAGATACAGTTTTGCAAAGTCTTTTATAAAGTTGATGCACTCTCTGTGCTATTCTCATTGTTCAAACATCAAAAGAGATTACATGTAGTCTTATATTTACCCGTATTGTTTTTTTTTTTAGCAATAGTAAGGTTGTTCAATTTTCAAATGAAGCATTAATTGACAGAAACCCCATTTTTAGTCATCAAATAATTGTATAATAACAAACTGTATAATAACAATTTAGTTCTTGCAAACTTTAAGACACCTTTCACAAAATGTTCCAAGATTGGTGCTTACATCATAAACTAACAACTGGAAAAAAAAGAAACTTGAAACATATTGGGGTTTTTTTTATTGAAGGTCAAAGGTCATTTCGTTGCGCATTTTCTCTGTGCTTCATGGTATGATTTTGGTTTTATTTTATAAAATGGAGGCCATTCAAAGAGCTTTAACATGATGTACAATTTGGCTTTGTAGGTGCTATAGTTTTGGAGATACAAGTATTGAAAGTTCGGAGGTCATGCTAATAAGTCAAAAGTTTGTTGACCCGTATCTCAGAATCTAACAAACTACAAACAAATATCAGTTCTGGGGGTTTCTCATACAGGCCAATCATCACACCAAATTGTTTCAATCTGTGAGGGTCAGGCCCAAAATCGTGTTGAATTGACACGGAATGACACATTTTTGAGAGTCAAAATTTTGACCCCCAAAATTGGTTCTTGCAAGAATAACACACAAAAACAGCCAATTTGTCAAGGATGGTTGTGTAGACGTTTTTATATTGACATACAGATCCTTGTCATTTGATTGGTGGAACTCACATCACGTGACATGCGTTATTGCTCCCATTCACACCGGGGCTCAAAAAGTCCCATTCGCCCATAAGGATTGGGGGAAAAAAATTGTTCTATTCAACAGTTAGGATCATTCTTGTTCCATGACGCGGTATTTGTATGCAAATGCATGCTGGTGTGCGCGTTTAGCGTAGCGTATCGTGTATTGTTCCAAAGAGCCAGCGCTGCAGAGCTAGGTTCAAACATTTTCGTGAAGGGGTGGTTTGGAAGAGAAATACATTTTCCACCAATTTCATGTTGAAATAAAGGTTCAAATGTATCAAATATGTCAGGATCTATATGTCGGGTATATAAAACAAATATTGAGTGGCTTAAAATTGTGAAATCGGAGGAATATTATGGCTTGGTAAAATCTGGATTTTTCCATTTCACGAGGCGAAGAAACGTCGAGATTTTATCTTGCGATGATATTCCTTCTATTACACTCTGAGCCACTCATCAATATATTTGTATAATATCCTACTTTTAAATGCTCTTTGTAGCCCTATTGGGTGCTTTCCAGGATGTAGTGTCCCTGTAAATCACTTTTAATTTGATATGGTGGTGTCATTGTATGATGTCATGTCTTTGTACAACAGTGCATATTTGTACACAGTTTTTTCTTCATACCTTGACCCGTTAGGGAGTAATTCCATTTTTTTTTGTTCATGCTGCTTTTATTATAACTTTGACTGTCAACCCCAGAAGGTCAAGCAACTTCACGCATGATTCATCAGATCACAAAATGTGAACAAGATTTTTTGCTTTGTTCCGGAGTTATAAACGAGACACAACGGTCACTTTATGAACTAAAATCTCTTGTAATTTGATACCTGCTGATGTCACTTTGACTTCAGATTTGAATTCACGTCTCAGGGTCAGGATGGATATGTTGAATACCAATTTGAAATTCACACGTTGTGTTTGAAATAAAAGCCATGATGCAGCATTATTGTCAGAAGAACAAAGACCAAACCAAAGGGTGATCTGGATGGGAGCTCATCAGCCCCATCACCCATGGCCTAGAACATTCTACTCACAGGGCAGATATGTTTGCAAAGCAACCTTTAAATAAACATTTCTTTCTAAAGGTTACAGACTCCCCCCCCAAAAAAAGTTTTTTCTTCCATACAAACACAAATCAGTAATAGAATAAATAGATGTGTTGCTGTAGTTTTGTTTATTTTGTGAGTGTGTGTCTGTGTGTGTGGGTTTTTGAGTCTTTTTTGTACATAGGCCTTCATGTAAAAAAAAACCTGAATATTTGTTGGGAGAACAAAATCATATATGTTGGGGAGCACTGCCAGCACATCAATTCCTTGCCAGTATCTGATTGGTTTTCATTCTCAGTTGTCAGATCTGCATGTGCACATGGAAGACTGACTTATAATTTCCACACGATTATGAAAGTTTGTGTTGATGAACATGTGCATGAAAGAAACTTACATGATTTTAGGGGAATGGTTCCCTTGTGTTGTCCCTCATTGCTGCAGATGACCACTCGGTTGTTGACACAGTCTGCCACAGCAATCTCACCAGGTTGAGTAGCAGTAATACCTATAGCCCCATTGAACTCTCCTGGACCACTTCCCTCTTCACCAAACTCACGACACATCTCCCACTTTCTTAACTCCAGCTTGCCCAGATTGATGTCACCAATCCTCTGACCCGGGCTGAAGCTCAGATATGAAAGCTTGGGATCAATCTGGGGAGGATTTTGACTCTTGAGTGATTTCAAGTCTTTACTGATGATAGGGTATAGGGACAAAAAGTCACTGTCTGAAGCAGTGTTAATGATATCCTGGGATGTCCCCAGAGAATGTTTTTTACTTTCTAGCATCATTGTCAGTGTTGACTGATGCTCATCATATGTTTTGTTGCGATCCTGCTGCAGTTGTTTGATTTCTTCAATCATCTTTGTCTCTTGAGTTGTTATCTCAGTTCTCATTTTATCCGCTTTGTCTTTCACAGCTTTCACAGTCTTTGTGACGTTCTGTGTAAACTTCTGCTTAGCTTGTGATGAAGTGGCCAAAGCTTGTTCAAGTCTTTTGATGCCTGTAGTGACATTAGGAAACATATCTTTCAGTGACTGTTTGTATTTGAGAGAAGCCTCTCCAGAGTCAATGTAGTGATGCTCTGGTTTACAGTGGTCTACTACAGTACAATCTCGGCAGATTAACTCTTCACATGTCTCACAATAAAACCATTTCACTTCACCCTTGTGTTTCTGGCATTTAGACTCATCCTCTTCAGGCCTTTTTTTCACTGAACTAACCACCTTTTCTTGGAGTGATGAGACCTCCTCAACTATTCCCATCAAATGGAAATTTGTTTTCAGGCCTTGAATGCGTGTCTCTGGAAGTACCGTCTCCCGACGACATAAAGGGCAAGGAATCTGAGGTTGCCCTCCATGCCTGCTAGTGTAGTATTGCTCCAGACATTGTGCACAAAAGCTGTGCTGACAATCTAACATCTTAGGCTGTTTATATCTGTCAGCACATATGTCACACACTAGCGAGCTGATCGTCTTTAGAGCTGTAGCCATTGTATCTGTATACAAGAAGTATGTAAAAAGAAATTGGAATGGTTATAATAGAGATGTAACTTCTTTTATTATACATTCATAAAAACCTCAGACAGTTTCGGGGAAATTATCAGCACCCAGACTCTAAGCTGTCTTAAACAGAGTGATAAAAACCTCTCGAGCACACATTTATTCCCTTATTAATACTGCACTGTCCATGTGAGTTTCACCCGGGCAAAAAAAAAATTATTTTCAATTGCTTTTTTGTAGAACTTTACATGAATCTACTTTTGAACAAGACATCAAATATATCTTTATTGTTTTTTAGAATTCCTGTCAAATTATGAAGAGTTCTGATTCTTTGAAGAGCTGTGGTAGTTTGTGCCCATTCTTGTTATTACTAAATATAGGTTTTGTTGGAACATTACATGTACTACTGTATGCACTCTTCACATTTTGTTGTTGTAAGGCAAACTGTGATTCCTACACTTGTACCAGTGAGCTAGCGTTTAACCTCATGCAAACTAACTGAATATATTTTCTTACCTCTTGTAAATTCCCATCAAATCACTTAAAAACAAAATTGTTCCAATTTGATGAAAAGAGCAAACAGTTGAGGCATTTGATGAGGCGGATCTGGTAAAGATGGCGCTGGACAAACACATCGTCATCAAGTCATGTGACATGACTTGGGATTTTTGTTTTGCACTATCTGTTTATCTGTCTACATATTTACTTGACACTTGAGTTTTGGACCTTAGATACATGTAGGTTCATGCATTCTGTCTTCATGTTCAGTACATGCTGCATTTGGCTCAATTTTCAAATCACATACACCTAAGCATCCATTTAATTGTACTCCTTTTTTTCAAACACCAAATAAAATAAGTTGTAAAAATATTTCTCTCAAATTTCTTTTCTTACTCCACACACTTATGGCAGTTTCCTTTTCTCCAGTGTTATAACTGATGAAAAATGTTCAATCAATCTGAATTTTAATTTTGACCAATTTTTTTTTTCAGTTTTAAATTTGTCAACAGAATTGACTGTACACAAGAGGACACTATGTCCTCAGTTGGAAACCATCACAAATCAAATGAGAGGAGTTGCCAAAAGTTACCCAAACAAAAGCCATCAGAAGGACAGTGGGAAGTCCTCAATCTACACAAACCTTTGTGGGAGTGTGAAAAGTGAACAGTTTTAGAGGAGGAGACCAATAATGTTGAAACACTCAAACAGTGCATTGAAACTACAATTGTTTAATTAATGATATATATTTGGGGTAATTTCCCCAGAAATACTGTGCTGGTTATCCAGCACCTTTGGCTGAGTGTATCTGTCTTGGCAGATGTCACACTCAAGATTGGGGCTGATTTTCGTCAGAGCTGTAGCCATTTTTATCTTTACCCAAATAATTTTTAAAACGAAAATGGATCATATACCAGAGTAAAAAACTTTGATAAATTGATGGTATTTAATTTTTGAACAAACAGTTCGTACTTGCCTTCCAACTTGATTTTTGCACTTATGGATTGGAACTCAAATATTTGAGATCAGTAAGTTTCCCCATGAATCAAATTACTTTGTAGAGCAAATACTGCACAGTCAGCAGTCTATAGCAAACTGCAATTCCTCTGGTCTTGAGGCCACACATTCAATCAATATCAGTTAATCAGCTCACCTCACAACTGCAGATATTTCCTTTCAAATCCCAACAAATTCCTCCAAGTCAAGTTGTTCACTCTGATTTCACCCTTCCTTACCATAGGCGACTATGTAGTGGACGAGGAAATAACACACTAAACACCCTCAACACAGATATTCACTGCTTTACACCGAGCTGGCATTGCAGGTATGTTTGCCGCACCCATGCATACGTCATCAACCAACTGAAAGAGAGTTTTTCAATCCATTGTGGTGTATGCAAATTGCTCCCTTTACAAAACTTTGAGTGAACTGCTTCAGAGTTCAATTTGAGGTATGGAGTGCCTTTGGTCGTGTGGTGAAATGGCTTGCATTTGATAAAAAGGAACCAGATAAAAGAGCAGACATTTTAACTTTCTTATTTTAGCACATACAGTCTTGATTTTGGTATCACATGAAAGAGTAAATTCTGAGGAACAAACTTTACACACAACACCTTTGATTTTAATCACTCCTTGACAGTGCAAATCTAGGTTGAAAAAAGTGAGTTTGTTTCCTGCTCTAGTGATTTCCGCCTGACTGAGCAAACAATTTGGTTCTGTGGAGCGCCAAGTCAACGGTATCCCTAGGTATCCCTAGTTTACGTTCAAGGCACCAAATACTGGAGTCACAGACTCATGTGTTGGCATTGACTCAATAGTTATATGCACCATCCATTAAACAGAAGTTGAGGCCAGATTTTTGCAACAGTCATCAATTCGCAATATTGTCAATAGGTTGTAAATTATAATGCTTTCTGTTCTTTCACACAGCCCATTTTGTCATTACGATCCTGTGTCATGTAATAATTGTTTTGCTGTCTGTACTTTGGTAGGTCAACAAACCCAAGTTAATTCCTTGACAATTTTACTGTCAAGCAGTGACAATTTTGCGTAATATAATTTTATCTCGGATGTAAATTCAGTGTGATTCAGATTTCACAGGCCAGACAACCCAGAATTTTTATATTTTAATTGGAAATTTTGAGGTCAGATGAACAAGCAGTTCTTAGCAGAAGTGAGGTTGAACATCACATAATTTCTATTCCATCTCAAAATGCCCATTCATGTTGATTTCTGTCAAGAAGGCTGTATGTAACTCCAGCCATATTACAGAGAAACAATCAGAACTGCAAATGGCCCATGGCTTACATGTACATGTACAGGCTAAGTCACAGCCAGCAATGTGCCAAAGTACCAGCCAAATCATCATTTCCAAACTATAAACTTCCAAACTGCCAATGATGATGTTGTGGGGTTGATTTTTGTTTTTCAGAATTGCTTAGATGTCAGTTGAGCAACATCAGACATTCATCTCTTCTGACCATTGATGACTACCTGTCTGTCAGTCTGTCAGTCAGTTGGCCAGCCAGTGCAGTCCTACAAGCCAACTGAATGTGAAACCCAACTGAGTGGTTTGGAACTATAGCCTGATGAACAAGCCAGTCAATGCCTGACTGTCAGCCAGTACATGTAAGTGACTTTGCCTGACAGTGATCATTGCATATGATTTGATCTGATGCCTCATTTTCTCAAGATCTTTGCAGCACTTTTGAGAGCCCCAGTGGGAGGGCCATACTGCCTACACGTACTGGTTCATGTGCGGACTGCGCAAAGTACGCATGACTTATTTTATTCTGAATCTTATCCAACCTGTAACATCTTCACATGAGTGCCAGGCGCTGTTGGCAATGCATTCAAGCGGTCTCCCCCAACTCTCCCTTTGTAACCGTTGAGGGGGTACTTGTGCAAGGAGTCCATACCCAGAGATGCTACCCTTGTTAAAGAGCTGCAGAAATGCCAGCAATGTCACATTCTGTTTTTGATAGTCTGTGTTCTCAGTGTTTCAAGAATTTGCCTGTATTTTCTGTATTCAAGTTCAACATGAGACAAGTCAAGGCAGAGTGTAGGAACCCAAGCTGCCTGAATGCCCAGAACAGTGACATTGGAAAATGTAATAAGAATGCATCATGTGATCTCAATGAAACCCTGCATAATGAAACACTTGAAACATGTCTACTTTTATTTGACAGTGCGCTTCTGTCCACACTTTGGGATTATCACCCAGTCCATTGAGGGTTGAGAGTAATTCATATTGAGAATGATAACCCATTGAGCTGGGCTTAGACAGTGGATTTCTGAAGAGATTTGCATGAGAGACATCAGAACCTTCATGGCATCCTAGATGATGGCAACCTCTCAACAGTCCTGACTCACCCAGCCAGGGAGAAAGGCAGATACAGCCAGCCTGCTACCAGCCATCTTTGTCAATCGACTGCAGATAAACAATCTCATGTAAGTACAACTGAAGTCAGTTATTGAGGACTGTAATCAGGGGATGATGCATAGTAGTGAATCTAAAGGGGGAGGGGGTAAAACTCTCTCCCCCCCCCCCAGCTCCCATTCGGCCGCTGAAAAATGATATACTAGTAAATAGGGCCAAAAATACCAGAATTTGACCAAAACTTCCTAAAGTTATTCTCAAATTGCCGTGGAATGGGGGAAGGGGCATGCCCCCAGACCCACTATGGCGGGGCATAATGAACATAAATATCCCCCTCCCATCTCCATGAGTTTCCTGCAAGCTAGCTCCGCCCCTGATGCATGCAGTGATGTAGTCAGACTAATGTTGTGCAAACACGACCCCAAACTGACCCAAACCAAAACTGACTTTGGTCAGTTGGGGTCGGTTTCTCCTTTACTTTTTGTCGTGCTGGGTCAGGTCAGGTCAGGTCGGATTTTGAGAGTTCAGATCGGTTTCGGTTCAGATTCTATAATGTTTCAGGTCGGATTGGCCTGCTCAGCCCGACCCGATGCACAACATTAGTCCAGACCTCCAACTCTGAGACCAAGGCATTTATACTTGTATCAAGACTGAAACATAAACCAAACAATGAAGAAAATATGAATGATTTGTTTAATTTGTGAAATCTCACATTTGTTTTGAGGGGGGGGGGGGTAGTTAAGGGCTGAACACCATCTGACTATTGGGGGCGCTGTTCAATATAAGCATATAATTTTGGACACATATCACACAATAGGTAGCACTACATTCAATGTGGCATGATCTGGCCTGCTGGACAATAATTATGAAAAAAAAGTAATGGTGCTCATTATAGCAGCTGTAGAACTCGCATCTTTGTTTTCTTTCAAAATAATTGAAAAGTTAAAAAGAAAAAAACAATTTGAATCCCATTCATCAATACATGCATATGGGGCATTCAATAAATTAAAGAAAATAACATTTCTTTTCCTGTCCGTGTTACACCTGACATGTATGTTGGTTTGTATTCTGCATGCACTCCTTAATGCAGTCAGGTTTCAAGAGTGATTATGTAAGCAAACTACCCACCCAACAACTAAACAATGGAAGTCCTTTGTAACGATACTTGAACGGCACATTACAAAGGTCAGAGGTCACAGGCACAGGAATGATGTCCCACTTTGGACCCTCAATGTCTAGAATGACCCATATTAGTCATCAAGTGAAGATGACTAACACGGACCGTTTTGCATGGTCAGGGTTCCAGCTGGCAAATTGCAAGTTACAGCCAAAGTTAATTTGTAGGGAAATGAAAATCTGATTTTTAAAATCCTTTTCACAGAACAGATTCTGAAAGAAATTTGAAAAATGGCCAAAGAGGCAATAATTTTCTTATTTATATCATCAGTTTTTAATATCATAAATGCAGAAAAATCACAGACACTCAATAATTAAGGGAGGGAGAGCCATCGTCAAAAGAGGGCGCTGTGCAGCTTTTACTTTTGGGGATCTGATGAAAAGGTGAAACCATTGACCTTGTCATGCGGCTATGAAGACTTGCAGACTGGTCCAAGAAATCTGGAATTTACTTGGCCGGCTGGAATCCACTCATAAAATTGACTGCATATTTATGTATCAAGCAAAGGTAATCCAGAAATAATTGATGAATGTTGTTATTGCCAAAACTTGGGAAAAAATTAAGTTATTCACACATTCAACCACATGTGATAGTTTCAAGCTAATTCCACAGTGGTCCATTTCTGTTGTATGGTTCATCTGAGTTGTGGGATTCTGTTGGATTCAGGAGACTTCACTTTGTGGGTTTCTTTGGGGGTTGAGGATTCCAAGTGGAATAACAATATAGTTATTTCAAGATATGATTTTTCTTTTTAATTTTTTAGCCAAAGAATGGAGCGTCTACAAAGAACTACAAAGAGTGGTGAGTGAATTCTTATTCTGAATAAATGAATGAATTTATTTCTGTTCATTTCATTTCAAAACATCTGATTTTACAAGTCAATTTGAATATTTATTTGTTACAACAGTTTGCACAGTGTCATCAAAATTGAATAATTCTTTGCTTAAACTCTAACTGTATAAGAGGGTAATTCTTTCATTGTTTTGAAGTTTGCTTAATTGCATCCAAATAGGTAAAACAATGAAAACAGAGGTATGGAAATGAGTTCTTGAAAAGGCAAGGACATTTCAAGGAGGCAGTCAGGCCAAAATCAAGGCAACGGAGGCCAAAGCTTCCTGAAATTCAATACCATTGATTTGAACATTTGTTAAAATGATTGGCAACCTTTCACATTTGAAGAATTTTCAACCTTCAAAGAAAAATAACAAAAATGTCCATCAAGATAATCCCTTGTGAGTAACGTTTACACAAGTCTTTATTCTGTGAATTCAGACAGGAAACCAAATTAATAGGATAAGTATTTGTGCTCATCTTAAGCAGACATTTTGGTGATTAAATGATCATCCACATTAGTGTTTCATTGATATCAATGCAAATGTACAAAGCTTGCAAATAATAACAATAAACATGATTTCTATGAAAACTACAAAAATGGAGAAAAAAACTACAAAATTCTTTTTTTTTAAAGAAACTGAGGGAATATAAAAGACAAATGTTTTAAGTAATCTTAATAAACTTTCATAGTGATGTGTATGCTTAAAGGTACATTGTGCATAGGATCATTTGCTTTTTGCAGGTTTTTTTTTTCCAAAGCAACAAAAGTGCTCAATATTTCAAGTACGGTGCATAACAAGCATTCTGTTCAAGTCTTAGCTGAGTGGTAGTACTATACATTTTGGAGAAAACAGAGAAAACATAATGCACAAGTCTTTGGATCTCGTAACTGGATTCTGTAGGCACCCCATTTTGAAACCACCTTCAATGTTTGTTTTCTGACAATACCATTTCAGGTGGAATTATTTCACAGGGTATTTGTTACCAGTCCTATCTTCACTTTGAGGTTTCTGTTATTCAATCGGTAGGTACTTATCTGGGTAATTGCAAATGATACTACTTGATTTTAAAAAAGTGAAGTTAACAGAAATACAGAATAATTAAAATTGTACAGGCTGTAATTTCTATAATCATAAAATGTAATATAGAGGTAGCACAGTTGACAATGAGTAGATGTATGTTCTATTAAGAACAAATAGAAGAATATACATAAAGGGAGTTTACAAAGTCTTGTTGTGACTGAAGTGATGATTTTTTTCATTTCCAAGTTTTCTGAAATTGGAACAAAAAATGCAAAACACTGAAAACAGAGGTGTGCAATTAAATTCTTGAAAAGACGAGGCAATCTGTTTGTTTTGTAAGGAAAATAATTGAATTAGAAACTTGCTATTTGTGTGGGACCCTTGCAAGGTGGCAGTCAGGCCAAAATCAAGGCAACTGAGGCCGTATAGCTTCAACTGAGGCCGTATAGCTTTCTAAATTTCAGCTTCAGTTAATTGATTTCTAATCATTCAAACTGAAGGGAAATATTTGTTCTGAGAAAAAAGTTAACAAAATTTCAAATCAAGATAAAAACATTCTTGTAAACATGAGTCTTAATTCTGTAAATTAAGACAGGAAACCAAATTAATTTTCACTCATCTTTAGCAAACATTAACAATGAGTAAATTATCTTAAATATACATGTAAACGTATCGTAAATTCAAATGCGTAAACGGAAACTGCAAAAAGTAACGTAAAAACTGAGTAATTAAAGGCTTATTGAACAGTAATCTGAGAACTAACTATTGTGCTGAACGTACATAATAAAAAAAAAATGAATTTAAACAACGTGTATTTCACAAAATACTTCTCAAGGATGAAGTGCTTGTAAAACTGTCTCAAAAGTTCTATTAACAAAAGTACAATATATTATGGATTACATGAAGATATTCCATTAGCAGCAAATTTCAGAATCCCAGGGAGTTTATGAAATCTTGGCTATGTCTCCAGCTTTGGCTTGTACTATTTAAAGCCTCTGATGAGATCAAGAAATAAACCTCATGAACACTGTCAACACAATTCTCCATTCTGTGAATGAAGATCTGAAACCACATTAATAGAATGAGCTTTGTCACTCATCTTTAGGATACATTTAGACAAGTCAATTTACTTGAAGAGTAGTGTTTTATTTATTAAATAGGTAGATGCCAACAGCAAAAAAAGGAACAAAAATTTAATTGAGTGAATAAAGGCTTTTCTTGAACACTATCCTAACACTAAATTGAACTGAGTAATGCATTTGTAAAGTTGTAATTACTCAAAATAAATTTTAAGAATGTTGCATCTCAAGAACGAAATGATCCTAAACATTTCTCAAGTCTTTGTTATAAAAGATAGCAGAATATATACAGCAAGCTCCATAAGGAACACAATCTTAATTGTGTTTATGAAATCTTGGCTTCGTCCCTGGCTTTGGCCCCAGGCTGCATGATTTTTGTCCCCTGATAACTCCAGTGCAATATTGGTCCATTTTCTTCTTTAGAGACACCAAATCCTGTCACACAAGGCCAATGGATGGTTGGTGCATTTTCAATGAGTTTGAATGTGGTAGGATTCTTAGGAATCTAGTGCCAGAGATGAAGCGGAAGCCACAACGAAGCCGGGGTTTCATAAACACCACAACAAAGTTGGTAAGTATTGGATAGATTGATGGCAATCCATGTACTGGGTGAGGGAGGGGTGTTGGGTTGAGGAGGCGGGGGTCATTACATTCAAACACCTCAACACCCACTAAACTCCCCTCTCCTTTCAAATTTACCATTTAATTTAAACAAAGATAATATATTCCAGTCATCGTAAAACAAATTGTCCCCCAATCAAATCAAATGTAACTATAGTCAATACACTGTTTATATAAGACTTTGTATAGTAACAAAATGTAATTGATGCACTGTTTATTTAAGAATTTGTATGGTAAAATGGTTCACATCAGAGGGATCTGGCAGTTTGGATTTTTGAGGAGAGATGTGATATGAATGGGACATGAATGTTGATTGGTGCTGTAATGACTGGACAATTTCATCCTCAACATTTGCTGGTGGGATGATGATTGCTAGTCAATGTCATGTTGGATGACATCACACCTTGTGATACATCTTGATCGTGTTGAGGTCAGTCACTGCCAGCTGGCCCTCCGATGTGAATGTCATTCCACATGGGTTAAACAGACCCTGAGCCAGGCAATCAAGAAACCTGCCATCTAGGTCATAGTGGTGAATATGACCACTGCCATACACACCTTGGTACACTGCAAGGTAGATGCCTGAGCTGTCACAGCATACACCACGGCAGCTCACTGGCTTACCATTAATGGTTGGATTGATGGTGGCAAATTTTGTTTTACCTTTGCTATCAGCAATGTCCACTTTCTTTGTGTCACCTCCACTGACCACAACTCTATCAGTGTCGTCATCAACAGCCAGGAACCAAGGTGGAGTCTGCACTGGTATGGTGCGTAGGATCTCACCATCAGTGGCTTTGTGTTCAGTCCACACCATATATTTGGCGTCGCCTACTAAGATGCTATTCTTTGTTACTGCTAGACTCAATAGGTTCATTTCTGTCTTGTCTACCTGATGCTTGAGCACCGTTGGGAACTGCGTAACAAGAGTGTTGTCCTTCATGTTGAACACCTTGACATACTTGCTTCCAAGTTCCAACACAAGCAAGCGTTGCTCAGGATCGTGGATGGCTGCAACTGCCACTGGATCTGTGGGTAAAGAAGAACTCAAATGTAACATATGCACTGTATATAAATGCACTGTCACTATTCTCAGTCCTCATGAAATATAATACCTATGATAACCTGCCTATAACAATGAATACATGGCGTGCCTTAAAGCCTGGTCATGTAGAATGAATAGGCCTACATGAACATGGTGCAATCTTCAACCACCATACATGTATAATTGTGAATAAGTTGCAACGTCTTGGAGATACAGTTTTGCAAAGTCTTTTGTAAAGTCGATGCACTCTCTGTGCTATTCTCATTGTTCAAACATAAAAGAATTGATTAGTCTTAAATTTAATGGTATTGCATGTTTTTTTTTTAACGATAATAAGGTTGCTCTATTTACAAATGAAGCATTGAACAACATAGACCCCATTTTTAATCATTAAATAATTGAAAACTGTATAATAACAACTCAGTTTTTGCAAACTTTAAGAGCGCCCATCACAAAATTTTCCAAGATTGTTGCTTACCGGTACATCTTAAACTAACAACTGAAAAAAATATAAAATTGGAAGCATATTGTTTTTCATAATTCAAGGTCAAAGGTAATTTTGTTACGTGTTCTCTCCGTGCTTCAATGTACGATTTTGGTTTTATTTTATATAATAGCAAGAGGCCATTCAATGAGCTTTACAACTTGGCTTTGTAGGTGCTGTAGTTTTGGAGATACAATTATTGAAAGTTCGGAGGTCATGCTAATTAGTCAAAAGTTCGTTCACCCGTATCTCAGAATCTAACAAGCCAAACTACAAAAAAATTCAGTTCTGGGGGTTTCTTATACAGGCCAATCATCACACCAAATCGTTTCAATCTGTGAGGGTCGGGTCCAAAATCGTGTTGAATTGGCACGGAATGACACATTTTTAAGTGAAAATTTTGGCCCCAACAATTTGTTCTTGCAAGAATAACACAAACGGCCAATTTGTCAAGGATGGTTGTGTAGACGTTTTTATATTGCCATACAGATCCTTGTCATTTGATTGGTGGAACTCACATCACATGACATGCGTTATTGCTCCCATTCACGCCGGGGCTCAAAAAGTCCCATTCGCCCATTGGGAATGGGAAATACATTGTACTATTCAACAGTTAGGATCATTCTTGTTCCATGACGCGGTATTTGTATGCAAATGCATGCTGGTGTGCGCGTTCAGCGTAGCATATCGCGTATTGTTCCAAAGAGCCAGCGCTGTAGAGCTAGGTTCAAACATTTTCGTGAAGGGGGGGTTTGGAAGAAAGAAATACATTTTCCACCAATTTTATATTGAAATAAAGGTTCAAATGTATCAAATATGTCAGGATCATGTCAGGTATATAAAACAAATATTGAGTGGCTTAAAATTGTGAAATCGGAGGAATAGTATCGCTTGGTAAAATCTGGACTTTTCCATTTTACGAGGCGAATTAAAGTCCAGATTTTATCTTGCGATAATATTCCCCCTATTTCACTCTGAGCCACTCATCAATACATTTGTATAATTTCCTACTTTAAATGCTCTTTGTAGCCCTATTGGGTGCTTTCCAGGATGTAGTGTCCCTTTAAATTACTTTTAATTTGATATAGGCCTTCATGTAAAAAAACCCTGAATATTTGTTGGGAGAACAAAATCAAGTATGTTGGGGAGCACTGCCAGCACATCAATTCCTTGCCAGTAGTTTATTGTTTTTCATTCTCAGTTGTCAGATCTGCATGTGCACATGGAAGACTTACTTATAATTTCCACACGATTATGAAAGTTTGTGTTGATGAACATGTGCATGAAAGAAACTTACTTGATTTTAGGGGAATGGTTCCCTTGTGTTGTCCCTCATTGCTGCAGATGACCACTCGGTTGTTCCCCCAGTCTGCCACAGCAATCTCACCAGGTTGAGTAGCAGTAACATCATAAGCCACACTGAACTCTCCTGGACCACTTCCTAATTTACCAAACTCACGACACATCTCCCACTTGCCTTTGACTGCCAGCTTGCCCAGATTGATGTCACCAATCCTCTGACCCTGGCTGAAGCTCAGGCATGAAAGCCTTGGATCAATCTGGGGAGGATTTTGACTCTTGAGTGATTTCAAGTCTTTGCTGATGATACGGTATAGGGACAAAAAGTCACTGTCAGATGCAGTGTTAATGATATCCTGGGATGTCCCCAGAGAATGTTTTTTTACTTTCTAGCATTATTGTCAGTGTTTCCTGATGCTTATCGTATGTTTTGTTGCGATCCTGCTGGAGTTGCTTGATTTCTTCAATCATCTTTGTCTCTTGAGTTGTTATCTCAGCTCTCATTTGATCCGCTTTGTCTTGCACAGCTTTCACAGTCTTTGTGACGTTCTGTGTAAACTTCTGCTTAGCTTGTGATGAAGTGGTCAAAGCTTGTTCAAGTCTTTTGATGTCTCTCGTGAAATCTGGAAGCATATCTGTCAGTGACTGTTTGTATTTGCGAGAAGCCTCTCCAGACTCAATGTAGTGATGTTCTGGTTCACGGTGGTTTACTACAGTACAAACTCGGCAGATTAACTCTTCACATGTCTCACAATAAAACCATTTCACTTCACCCTTGTGTTTCTGGCATTTAGACTCATCCTCTTCAGGCCTTTTTTTCACTGAACTAACCACCTTTTCTTGGAGTGATGAGACCTCCTCAACTATTCCCATCAAATGGAAATTTGTTTTTAGGCCTTGAATGCGTGTCTCTGGAAGTACCGTCTCCCGACGACATAAAGGGCAAGGAATCTTAGGTTGCCCTCCATGCCTGCTAGTGTAGTATTGCTCCAGACACTCTGTACAAAAGCTGTGCTGGCAATCTAACATCTTAGGCTATTTATATCTGTCAGCACATATGTCACACTCAAGCGAGCTGATCGTCTTTAGAGCTGTAGCCATTTTATCTGTATACAAGAAGTGTGTAAAAAGAAATTGGAATGGTTATAATAGAGATGTAACTTCTTTTATTATACATTCATAAAAACCTCAGACAGTTTCGGGTAATTATCAGCACCCAGACTCTAAGCTGTCTTAAACAGAGTGATAAAAACCTCTCGAGCACACATTTATTTCCTTATTAATACTGCACTGTCCATGTGAGTTTCACCCGGGCAAAAAAACAAATTATTTTCAATTGCTTTTTTGTAGAACTTTACATGAATCTACTTTTGAACAAGACATCAAATATGTCTATATTGTTTTTTAGAATTCCTGTCAAATTTTGAAGAGCTCTGACATTTGAAGAGCTGTGATAGTTTGTGCCACTCCTGTTATTACTAAATATACATGTAGGTTTTGTTGGAACACTACTACTGTATGTACTCTTCACATTTTGTTGTTTAAGGCAAACTGTGATTCCTACACTTGTACCGGTGAGCTAGCATTTAACCTCATTCAAAATAACTGACATTATTTTCTTACCTCCTTTAAATTCCCAGTCAAATCACTTAAAGACAAATCTTTCCAATTTGACGTAGAGAGCACAAACAGTTGAGGCTTTTGATGGGGTGGATCTGGTAAAGATGGCGCTGGACAAACACAGCATCGTCATCAAGTCGCGTGACATGGTTTATATATAGAACTTGGGATTTTTGTTTTGCTGCATACGCGTACATGTACGTCACACACGTACAGTCTGTATATCTGCTTATCTGTGTACATATTTACTTGACACTTGAGTTTTGGACCTTAGATAGGTTCATACATTCTATCTACATGTACATGATGTACTTTGTTAAATTTCAATCGCATGCACCTCACCATACATTTAATTCCACCAGGTTTTATTAACCATCAAATAAAAAAGTTATAAAAATATTTATTCCTCAAATCTGTCATATTTGACTAAAATTTCTTTTATCTTGTGCTATAAATACTGATAAAGAATTTTCAGTCTATTTGAAGTTATCATTTTTACCAACCAAAAAGAATCAACGTTGAGTTAAAATTGATCTTGAGAGAATGTTGGCTGAGAGACGATGACCAGAAGATGACGGCCGGTAAACGTCTCAAGTCAAGTAAGAATAAAAAAGTTGTCTGGAAATAATCACTGCATCAGCTAGATTTCATGACTAGTGACCCTACATGTACTTAATGTCTTGGAACCTTATGTTAGGGCTGTCTGGTTTGAATCTGATGAATCTTTGCTTCAGATCCTACTGCGTGTTTTCTTTTCTATTGACCCCTGGTTCGATTCCTGTGACCTCAGTTATCCTTGAAGGAATTGAGGAGTCTTTGGTCCAGATCCTACTGCTTGTTTTCTTTTCTATTGACCCTGGTTCGATTCCTGTTTATTCCCAGGTGAGATCTCAGTTGTCCTTGAAGGAATTGAGGAGTCTTTGGTTCAGATCCTACTGCTTGTTTTCTTTTCTATTGACCCCTGGTTCGATTCCTGTTTATTCCCAGGTATGACCTCAATTGTCCTTGAAGGAATTGAGGAGTCTTTGGTTCAGATCCTACTGCTTGTTTTCTTTTCTATTGACCCCTGGTTCGATTCCTGTTTATTCCCAGGTGTGACCTCAATTGTCCTTGAAGGAATTGATGAGTCAAGTCACTGAAAGACACTTTTTTTAAAGAAATTGTGAGAGGTCTTCCACTTTAATGCAACAAGTGTGAATAGTTGTAACCTTTAGAGGGGACAGATCCCAGATCTGAGTCATGTAAAGTTCATTATCTTGTTTGTTTGCTGACATGTTTACTCTACACTTGAGTTTGTACCTTGGACCTGAGATAGGTTAATTTTGTACTTGCATACGTGTACATGTACACGTACACCATCAGGTTGCAGACTACTTAAATAAACTGCCATAGACCCCAGTGATAGATACCCCCACTTCCAAAATTCAGGGGAAAATACTCACAACTCTCCAAGGTGTTTAAGACACATCAAATTAAAACTTATTTCATCATCTTTCATTTTCTTTTAAGTACCACCAAATTCAGATTTCCTTTGCTCTTTTAGTACGAGTTTAATTTTTTTTCTGTTGACACTTATATAAAGTACTTACATGAAATGACTCTTACTTTTTGTTTTCAATAATTGTCTCTTTCAGGTGATGGTACATGTACACAATAAACAATGAAGATGACACCCAGGTCAGTCAATCCATTTATAATCTTTTTAATAAAACCTTGCATTTATTGTTGAGTAACTAAAATGAAAATGGAATTGAAGTAACTTTGAATTCTTGTTGTCATTGAGTTCTGACTTGACAAACTATTGATAAAAATAACAAAATGGTTTTGAAAGTGCTTTCATTGGAAAATGCAAAGAGTGTGAACAGTGGTCAGCTTTTGAGGGGGCGGATCCCAGAGAGATGGCACTGGCAAACACAGAATCATCATCAAGTAACGTGACATGGTTTATATATAGAGCTTGGGGAGTTTGGGGGACAAGTGCTGGATGCAACAGACATGTACAGTTCATTATCTTGTTTGTTTGCTGACATGTTTACTCTACACTTGAGTTTGTATCTTGGACCTGAGATAAGTTCATTGGTCTTTTCATATTTGGTGAAATAATCTTTTACAGTTGTATACTCTTTATACTCTTTTTGATTCCAAACTGGAAAAGTTCCAACACCCAAAACCCAAAATATACATGTATTGAGTGTTTGCCTTAAAAGAAACTGACTCTATCACATTTTTCCAAACACACAAACTTTGTGTATTACTTTTAGACAAACTAATGCCACCAAATTCAGGCCTGTTTTTGCTCTTTGCATAATATTGTGTCAAGTGTAAATGAAGACCAATGTGCAAGTGACCATGTTACATGTTACATCTACACCCCTAATCCCCCCATTGCTCACAGTAAGAAGTAACACTCCTTCCAAAAAGCCATCTGATTTCACATTGGTCACGTTATCACAATCAGATATTGGAACATTTCAGCAAATGTTGATGATAGGATAGAGGAAAAGGAAGTCAGAGTTGTAACAGGTCACTGATTTTTGTGACTCAAGTCGAGTCGAGTCATTTTAAAGAAGTGACTCGAGTCGAGTCGAGTATTAGGTCAACAAGGTCGAGTCGAGTCACAGTTTGTGGTCGAGTCGAGTGGAGTCGAGTCAAGTATTTAGCTCGAGTCAATTTGAACACTATATAATAAATTACAATAAAAAGCAACAAACACAAGAGAGAAAGAATACAAGGCACCAGTCTATTACGAAAATCCAAAGACATTAAGTATGCTGTATGGTACCAAACCAACAGTTTCCATTGCTAGCTCAAGTCACAGATAAGAAGATGTGAAACTTCGGTCTTATAACTGTTTGGCTTCGGGTCTAGATTTTGTTGTTCGCTGATCGCTGACAACGTCAAAACCTAATTACATTATACAAAACTGTTTGTGATTATTTAAAGATGGTCCCATCCGTATCCATTTTTTTGGTGAAATCGGGACATAAATTTAGCTAGCGTTCCTCCACGAGCTTTATAAGAAATCGCCTGAAACCAAAGATGAAACCACGGATTGAGAAATGCGTTTAAAGTCTGGTTCCGGGTTTAGCATTACATGCTATATATTTGTTGTATCATTATGGAGGAAGGAAAACAGATGGCCGCAGCAGCTGTATATGAACGTACATTATTCGCGAACATAACGTGACGTGAACAAAAACTGGCAATGCGAACGGCGCAACGTAAGTCATTGCAAATATTTTTCGCAAGTAAGTTTTGCTTTTATTTTTGGGACTCGAGTCTTATTAGCCTTCCTCGAGTCGAGTCATTCTGATGAGGGACTCGAGTCGAGTCGAGTCATTTGCTCGTAGTGACTCGAGTCGAGTCGAGTCATTTACCCTTAGGGACTTGAGTTGAGTCGAGTCGCCAAAAAATGTGACTCGAGTCGGACTCGAGTCATTCCAACTCTGAAGGAAGTCACTGTCTGATGCAGTATTTGTGGAGAGAGTGCAATATAAGTTGAATCAATTATTCAATATTATTATTAGACAGTCACTTCACTTGGTGTTTCTGCAAACCGTCTTCTATAGTTGTACTCTGAACTACCCAATGCCTTAAAAATTGCAAAAGCCTACCAAATTATGAAAAACAGTCTATCATTATTGACATACATTACATGTATCTTTCTCATTAATTTTGAGTTTTTTATATTTTTAATTTCATTTTGAGCAGCTCACTCATCTCGTGGAGTCTTGCTTCATTGACCAATGACTCATTGAGTCTGGTCACCATGGCAACTGAACAGCCTCAGGCCCCGCCTCCAGCAGCCATTGGTCGAGATCGCCGCTTACCAATTCCAATCAGCAATGAGCGTAGTCGAGGGCAACGCAAGACACCAGTCAGCTTTGTTGTTGTACCTGTCAGTGATCTGGGTGACCCTGTTGGTTCACCAGGGAGTAGCATCTGGGCTTATACACCAGGTAAGCTCAGTTTTCATTTACCACACACTTTCATTAGATGCATGAAAACTGACTATATCTGGAGCATCAAGATAATAGGAGTGTGAAATAGTCTCATATTTTCTTGGCTCGGTACTTTATGATCCTAATATCAGAACTTAGCTAAAAGATCCTTGTTGATTAAAAAATGCTATAAAAATCAACTCAGAAGGATGCAATAACATTCAAGTTCAGTCCATAAAAATTTAATTTGAAAATAGACCACCGTGATTTCTAAACCCAGTGGACATACAGGACATGCGGATTAGCAGAATTTTAGTTGTCATCCATTCAAGAGAATAGCCTATGTTCCTGACAAATAGTAGATAAAAGAAAAAATTCTTATGATTTTTTCCCCCAGGGAGCAGCGGTGACTGGATCCCAAGTAGCAACTTAGAGGACATACCAGGCACAGCAGCTAACAGGATGCCTAACTTCCCCCATCAAGACACTGTCAAGAGAGGATGGCTTCCAAATGAACAAGTAAGCAGCTCACCCCTCCACCACCCCCACTACACTCAATCAGCATGAGTTCAGGACTTGAAAACTGTTTACACTCAATAATGAAGGAAGGGAGCGTCATCGTCAATAGAGGGCGCTGTGGCATTTTTAAGTGTTGGGGGAACTGATGAAAAGGTAACCATTGACCTTGTCGTGCGGCTATGAAGACTTGCAGACTGGTCCAAGAAATCTGGAATTTATTTGGCCGGCTGGAACCCACTCATGTCCACGACCCCACTCTACCGTGTTAAACCATATTTTTTTCGATTTTCATTTTTTTCATTTTTAAACATTATTCATCAAGGCCTACCATTGCACGAAATTTCAAAGCTTCAAGAGATTTACTTCAATAATTACGCCAAGTATCCATGGCAACTCTTGCGCAAAAGTGACAATTTTCGTTTTCACGAAGTAACACTTAAATTCCATTTACCATTGCAATGCATGGCGCGCACTCTGCTCATAAGTGAACAAAACCGTTTTCACGTAGTAACACTCTTCTTGTAATAAGTTATATGAGCACGCGCGCGCTGACCTGAAGTTGCACTTTCCAAGTGTTATACACATTGAAGAGTGTTACTTTGTGAAAACGAAAATTTACAGTTTCACAGCTTTTTCGATTTCACGAACTAACACTCATCTTTTTTGTCTTATTTCTTGTTTATTTAATACACAAAACGGGTGAAAAACAGCAGATTTAATAAATTCAATTCATCAAATGTCCACAACGAGAAACCCAACTGAAAATACTCTGTCGTTTTGACGCAAAGTGTTGTTTTAGAAGGCGTTCAACTTTAGTTGCCGTTTTCTCTGATTGCTAGTTTTTACTGGTATGATGATGGGTGTTACTTCATGGTGTTGCTGACGAATAATTGTCTGCCTATTTATGTGTCAAACAAAGGTAGTCCAAAAATAATAAGTGAATAAATTTTGTATTTGCTTAAATTTGTTATAAAATTAAAGTCGCACATCAAGCTAATTTGAAAAAAATTAAAAATATTCACACATTCAACCACATGTGATAGTTTCAAGCAAATTCCACAGTGGTCAATTTCTTTTGTATGGTTCATCTGAGTTGTGGGATTCTGTTGGATTCAGGAGACTTCACTTTGTGGGTTTCTTTTGGGGGTTGAGGGTTCCAAATGGAATAACAATATAGATATTTCAAGGCTTGATTTTTCTTTTTAATTTTTAGATGAAGAAGAGAGCGACTACAAAGAACTACAAAGAGTGGTGAGTGAATTCTTATTCTGAATAAATGAATGAATTTATTTCTGCTCATTTCATTTCAAATCATCTGATTTTACAAGTCAATTTGAATATTTATTTGTTAGAACAGTTTGAGCAGTGTCATCAAAATTGAATAATTCTTTGCTTAAACTCTAACTGTATAAGAGGGTAATTCTTTCATTGTTTTGAAGTTTGCTGAAATTGCATCCAAATAGGTAAAACAATGAAAACAGAGGTATGGAAATGAATTCTTGAAAAGGCAAGAACATTTCAAGGAGGCAGTCAGGCCAAAATCAAGGCAACAGAGGCCATAGCTTCCTGAAATTCAATACCATTGATTTGAACATTTCTTAACAGGTTACAATGATTGGCAACCTTTCACTCTTGAAGAACTTTTAACCTTCAAAGAAAAATAATACAAATGTCCATCAAGATAATCCCTTGTGAGTAAAGTTTACACAAGTCTTTATTCTGTGAATTCAGACAGGAAACCAAATTAATAGGATAAGTATTTGTGCTCATCTTTAGCAGACATTTTGATGATTAAATGATCATCCACATTAGTGTTTCATTGATATAAATGCAAATATACAAAGCTTGAAAATAATAACAATAAACATGATTTCTATGAAAAACTACACAAATGAAAACAAATACAAAACCCTTTTTTTTTTTAAAAGAAACTGAGTAAATATCAAAATACTACCGGTAATTTTTAAAGTAATCTTGATTAACTTTCATAGTGATGTGTATGCTTAAAGGTCATTGTGCAAAGGATCATTTGCTTTTTGCAGGTTTTTTCCCCAAAGCAACAAAAGTGCTCAATATTTTAAGTAGGGTGCATAACAAGCATTCTGGTCAAGTCTTAGCTGAGTGGCTACTATACATTTTGGAGAAAACACAGAAAACATAATGCACAAGTCTTTGGATCTCGTAACTGGATTCTGTAGGCACCTCATTTTGAAACCACCTTCAATGTTTGTTTTCTGACAATACCATTTCAGGTGGAATTATTTCACAGGGTATTTGTTACCAGTCCTATCTTCACTTTGAGGTTTCTGTCATTAAATCGGTAGGTGCTTATCTGGGTAATTGCAAATGATCCTACATGGCTTTAAAAAGTGAAGTTAACGGAAATATAGAATAATTAAAATTGTACAGGCTGTAATTTCTACGATCATAAAATGTAATATAGAGATAGCACAGTTTACAATGAGTAGATGTATGTTCTTATACATAAAGGGAGTTTACAAAGTCTTGTTGTGACTAGTAAGATCTACATACAGTGGTAAATTGTAAAACACTTAAAAGTCTACTTGAACATTTCATTTTTACAATAAGATTGATACTTTGCAAACAAATTAATAATTTTTGCTGAAACCCAAACTGAAGTGATGATTTTTTTTTTCATTTTCCAGTTTTCTGAAATGGCAACCAAAATGCAAAACAATGAAAACGGATCGTGTGCAATGATGAGGAAATCTGTTTGGTTTGTAAGGAAAAAACTTTGATTAGAAATTTGCTAATTGTGTGGGAACTTTTCAAGGAGGCAGTCCAGCCAAAATCAAGGCAATGGAGGCTGTATAAGTTGCTAAAAATCAGATTCAGTGGAATTGATTGCTAATCATTTAAACTGTAGGGATATTTGACAGTCTGAGAAAAAATGTCAACAAAATTTCAAATCAAGATAAAAACATTCTTATAAACATGAGTCTTAATTCGGTGAATTAAGACAGGAAACCAAATTAATTTTCACTCATCTTTAGCAAACATTTCAATTAGTAAATTATCTTCAATATACATGTAAATGCATTGTAAATTCAAATGGGTAAACAGAAACTGCAAAAAGTAATGTCAAAACTGAGTAAATAAAGACTTACATTGAACAGTAATCTGAGTACTAACTGTCATGGTGATGTGTATGCTTAAAATGAATTGAAACAATACTATTTCACCAACTACTTGTAGTATGGTTACATCTCAAGGATGAAGTGGTTGTAAAACTGTCAAAATTTCTATTATCAAAAGTACAATATATAATGGACTACATGTACATGTAGATTTCATTAGGAAAACATTTCAGAATCCCAGGGAGTTTACAAAATCTTGGCTATGTCTCCAGCTTTGGCTTCTACTTTTAATAGCCTCTGATGAGGTCAAGATATAAACCTCATGAACACTGTCAACACAATTCTCCATTCTGTGAATGAAGATCTGAAACCACATTAATAGAATGAGCTTTGTCACTCATCTTTAGGATACATTTAGACAAGTCAATTTACTTGAAGAGTAGTGTTTTATTAATTAAATAGGCAGATGCCAACAGCAAAAAAAAGGAACAAAAATTTAACTGAGTGAATAAAGGCTTTTCTTGAACACTAATCCTAACACTAAATTGAACTGAGTAATGCATTTGTAAAGTTGTAATTACTCAAAATATATTTTAAGAATGTTGCATCTCAAGAACGAAATGATCCTAAACATTTCTCAAGTCTTTGTTATAAAAGATAGCAGAATATATACAGCAAGTTCCACCAGGAACAATTTAACAGTCTTAATTGTGTTTATGAAATCTTGGCTTCATCCCTGGCTTTGGCATCAGGCTGCATGATTTTTGTCCCCTGATGTACGTAACTCCAGTGCAATATTGGTCCATTTTCTTCTTTAGAGACACCAAATCCTGTCACACAACGCCAATGGATGGTTGGTGCATTTTCACTGAGTTTGAATGTGGTAGGATTCTTAGGAATCTAGTGCCAGAGATGAAGCGGAAGCCACAATGAAGCCAGGGTTTTATAAACACCACAAAAAGTTGGTAAGTATTGGATAGATTGATGGCAATCCACGTACTGGGTGAGGGAGGGGTGTTGGGTTGAGGAGGCGGGGGTCATTACATTCAAGCACCTCAACACCCACTAAACTCCCCTCTCCTTTCAAATTTACCATTTAATTCAGATATCAGTCATTGTACATAAAGATTAAAACAAATTATCCCAATCAAATCAAATGTAACTAGTCAATACACTGTTTATACAAGACTTTGTATAGTAACAAAATGTAGTTGATGCACTGTTTATTTAAGAATTTGTATGGTGAAATGGTTCACATCAGAGGGATCTGGCAGTTTGGATTTTTGAGGAGAGATGTGATATGAGTGGGACATGAATGTTGATTGGTGCTGTAATGACTGGACAATTTCATCCTCAACATTTGCTGTTGGGATGATGATGATTGCTAGTCAATGTCATGTCGGATGACATCACACCTTGTGAAACATCTGGATTGAGCGTCTGTTAGCCACTGCCAGCTGCCCATCAGATGTCAATGTCATTCCACATGGGTAATGCAGACCCTGAGCCAGGCAATCAAGAAACCTGCCATCTAGGTCATAGTGGTGAATATGACCAGTGGCATACACACCTTGGTGCACTGCAAGGTAGATGCCTGAGCTGTCACAGCATACACCAAGGCAGTACTCCACTGGCTTACCATTAATGGTTGGATTGATTCTGGCATTTGTTGTGCCTTTGCTATCAGCAATGTCCACTTTCTTTGTGTCCCATCCACTGACCACAACTCTATCAGTGTCGTCATCAACAGCCAGGTAGCAAGGTGGAGTCTGCACTGGTATGGTGCGTAGAATCTCACCATCAGTGGCTTTGTGTTCAGTCCACACCATATTTTTGGTGTCGCCTACTAAGATGGTATTCTTTGTTACTGCTAGACTCGATAGGTTCTTTTCTGTCTTGTCTACCTGGTGCTTGGGTACCGTTGGAAACTGCTTAACAAGAGTGTTGTCCTTCATGTTGAACACCTGGACATACTTGCTTCCATGTTCCAACACAAGCAAGCGTTGCTCAGGATTGTGGATGGCTGCAACTGCCACTGGACCTGTGGGTAAAGAAGAACTCAAATGTAACATATGCACAGTATATAAATGAACTGTCACTATTCTCAGTCCTCATGAAATATAATACCTATGATAACCTACCTATATTAATGAATACATGGCGTGCCTTGCAGCCTGGTCATGTAGAATTAATAGGCCTATACATGTACATGAACATTGTGCAGTCTTCAGCCACCATACATGTATAATTGTGAATAAATTGCAACATCTTTGAGGTACAGTTTTACAAAGTCTTTTATGAAGTCGATGCACTCTCTGTGCTATTCTCATTGTTCAAACATAAAAGAATTGATTAGTCTTAAATTTAATGGTATTGCATGTTTTTTTTAACGATAATAAGGTTGCTCTATTTACAAATGAAGCATTGAACAACATAGACCCCGTTTTTAATCATTAAATAATTGAAAACTGTATAATAACAACTCAGTTTTTGCAAACTTTAAGAGCGCCCATCACAAAACTTTCCAAGATTGTTGCTTACTGGTACATCTTAAACTAACAACGGGAAAAAAATATGAAATTGGAAGCAGATTGTTTTTCGTAATTCAAGGTCAAAGGTAATTTTGTTACGTATTCTCTCCGTGCTTCAATGTACGATTTTGGTTTTATTTTATATAATAGCAAGAGGCCATTCAATGAGCTTTACAACTTGGCTTTGTACATGTAGGTGCTGTAGTTTTGGAGATACAAGTATTGAAAGTTCGGAGGTCATGGTAATTAGTCAAAAGTTCGTTCACCCGTATCTCAGAATCTAACAAGCCAAACTACAAAAGAAATCAGTTCTGGGGGTTTCTTATACAGGCCAATCATCACACCAAATCGTTTCAATCTGTGAGGGTGGGGTCCAAAATCGTGTTGAATTGACACGGAATGACACATTTTAAGTGAAAATTTTGGCCCCAACAATTTGTTCTTGCAAAATAAATAGAAGTTTTGCTGTAGTTTTGTTTATTTTGTGAGTGTGTGTCTCTGTGTGTGGTTTTTTTGTGCCTTTTTTTTTTACATAGGCCTTTATGTAAAAAAACCCTGAATATTTGTTGGGAGAACAAACTCAAATATGTTGGGGAGCACTGCCAGCACATAAATTCCTTGCCAGTATTTTATTGGTTTTCATTCTCAGTTGTCAGATCTGCATGTGCAGATGGAAGACTGACTTATAATTTCCACACAATTATGAAAGTTTGTGTTGATGAACATATGTGCATGAAAGAAACTTACGTGATTTTAGGGGAATGGTTCCCTTGTGTTGTCCCTCATTGCTGCAGATGACCACTCGGTTGTTCATCCAGTCTGCCACAGCAATCTCACCAGGTTGAGTAGCAGTAATACCTAGAGCCCCACTGAACTCTCCTGGACCACTTCCCCTTTCACCAATCTCACGACACATCTCCCACTTGCTCTTGACTGCCAGCTTGCCCAGATTGATGTCACCAATCCTCTGACCCGGGGTGAAGCTCAGATATGAAAGCTTGGGATCAATCTGGGGAGGATTTTGACTCTTGAGTGATTTCAAGTCTTTGCTGATGATAGGGTATAGGGACAAAAAGTCACGGTCTGAAGCAGTGTTAATGATATCCTGGGATGTCCCTAACGAATGTTTTTTACTTTCTAGCATCATTGTCAGTGTTGACTGATGCTCATCATATGTTCTGTTGCGATCCTGCTGGAGTTGTTTGATTTCTTCAATCATCTTTGTCTCTTGAGTTGTTATCTCAGCTCTCATTTTATCCGCTTTGTCTTTCACAACTTTTACAGTCTTTGTGACGTTCTGTGTGAACTTCTTCTTAGCTTGTGATGAAGTGGCCAAAGCTTTTTGAAGTATTTTTATGCCGGTGGTGACATTTGGAAACATATCTTTCAGTGACTGTTTGTATTTGCGAGAAGCCTCTCCAGAGTCAATGTAGTGATGTTTTGGTTCACGGTGGTCTACTACAGTACAATCTCGGCAAATTAACTCTTCACATGTCTCACAGTAAAAGCGTTTCACTTCCCCCTTGTGTTTGTGACATTTAGACTCATCTTCTTCTGGTGTTTTTTTCACTGTTACCTTCCCCTGACGAATGTCCTCCAAAGTAGCCACTGTGTGGTTTGATGTAGCAGCAAATCGCAAGTGTGTCTTGCGACAGTTTGGGCAGATATTCTGTGCACAGTCCAAGCAACGATGCATGGCCTCATTTCCCTCATCACAAATCTCACAGATGACCTTTGTGTTTTCTGAACAAGCCACCTTTTCTTGGAGTGAGACTTCCTCAACTATTCCCATTAAATGGAAATTTGTTTTTAGGCCTTGAATGCGTGTCTGTGGGAGTACCGTCTCCCGTCTACATACAGGGCAAGGAATCTTAGGCTGACCTGCATACCTGCTAGTGTAGTATTTCTCCAGACATTTCTGGCAGAAACTATGCATGCAATCCAGCACCTTGGGCTGTTTATATTTGTCTGCGCATATGACGCATTCAAGATGGGGGCCGATGTTCTTTAGAGCTGTAGCCATTTTATCTGTATACAAAGAGTATTTAAAAAGAAATTGAAATGGTTATAATACAGAGATGTAACTTCTTTAATACTGCACTGTCTGTGTGAGTTTCATCCGGGCGAAAAAACAAATTTGATTTTGATCCACTTTTGAACAAGACATCAATTTTTGTGTACGTGAGAATTTCCTTTCAAATGACTTGTACCAGAAAGCTAGCATTTAACCTCATTCAAAATAACTGACACTCTTTTCTCACCTTCTTTGAATTTTAACCAAATCACTTGAATACAAATCTTTCCAATTCGACGTAGAGAGCACAAACAGTTGAGGCTTTTGATGGGGCGGATCTGGTAAAGATGGCGCTGGACAAACACATCATCGTCATCAAGTCGCGTGACATGGTTTATATATAGAGCTTGGGATTTTTGCTTTGCTGCATACATGTACATGTACGTCACACACGTACAATCTGTATATCTGCTTATCTGTGTACATATTTACTTGACACTTGAGTTTTGGACCTTAGATAGGTTCATGCATTCTATCTACATGTACATGCTGCACTCTGTTAAAATTCAATCGCATGCACTTCACCATACATTTAATTTTTTTCTTTTTTTTCAACCATCAAACAAAATAAGCTGTAAAAATATTTTCATCAAATCTTTCGTATTTCACACACGAAAAGTTTCTATCATCTTGTGCTATAAGTATACTGTAAATACTGATGAAGAATTTTCAGTCTATTTGAAGTTATCAATTTGACCACACCAAAAAGTTTCAACTTTGCGTTTAAATTGTCCCTGTAAATAAAACATATACGTGCTACTGGGGGAAGTACATTTGGGTGTAATGGAGTACACTGAGGACAATGAACAACAGAATTGACTGTACATAAGAGGACACTATGTCCTCAGTTGGAAACCATCACAAATCAAATGAGAGGAGTTGCCAAAAGTTACCCAGACAAAAGCCATCAGAAGGACAGTGGGAAGTCCTCAATCTACACAAACCTTTGTGGGAGTGTGAAAAGTGAACAGTTTTAGAGGAGGGGAACCAACATAATGTTCAAACAGTGTATCTATTAATGCATATGTTTTAGAAAGCTGTAACCATGGTAACATAAAACTGTCATCTTCTCTGGCTTGTTTCCAGGGTGTGAAGGGCATCACCTCAAACTCCCTTGACAACAAGATGAGACAACTCAAGGAACATGGTCAGGTTCTTGGCAGGATTCATCCTGGGTTCTATGACATCAGGAAGAGATTGAAGGAAGATCTTGAGAGAATGTTGGCTGAGAGACGATGAGGAGTCAAGAAGATGACGGCCGGTAAACGTCTCAAGTCAAGTAAGAATGAAAGTTGTCTGGAAATAATCACTGCATCAGCTAGATTTGATGACTAGTGATCCTACATGTACTTAATGTCTTGGAAGCTTCATGTTAGGGCTGTCTGGTTTGCATCTGGTGAATCTTTGCTTCAGATCCTACTGCTTGCTTTCTTTTCTATTGGCCCCTGGTTCGATTCCTGTTTATTCCCAGGTGTGACCTCAGTTATCCTTGAAGGAATTGAGGAGTCTTTGGTTCAGATCCTCCTGCTTGTTTTCTTTTCTATTTGACCCCTGGTTCGATTCCTGTTTATTCCCAGGTGTGACCTCCATTATCCATGAAGGAATTGAGGAGTCAAATCACTAAAAGACAATTTTGAGAAATTGCTAGACGTTTTTCATTTTGATGCAACGAGTGTGAATAGTTGCAACCTTTAGAGGGGGCAGATCCCAGATCTGAGTCATGTACAGTTCATTATCTTGTTTGTTTGCTGACATGTTTACTCTACACTTGAGTTTGTATCTTGGACCTGAGTTAGGTTATTTTTGTACTTGCATACGTGTACATGTACACGTACACCATCAGGCTGCAGACTACTTAAATAAACTGCCATAGACCCCAGTGATAGATACCCCCACTTCCAAAATGCAGGAAAAAATACTCACAACTCTCCAAGGTGTTTAAGACACATCAAATTAAAACTGATTTCATCATCTTTCATTTTGTTTTCAATTTTGTTGTGGTAATACGATAACTTTTGTGAGAAATTTCCATCCAAAAATGATCACCCCTAAAAGTATAGTCCTAAAGCCCATTGCCATTCTGAAAACTGATGCCTAGGTTGCATTGCAAAAAATAGCGCAATTTTAGGGCTTAATTCATCCAAATTACACAGAAATATGAGCTTGCAGTCCTGTTCACGGCTTCCACCCTTCTTTTTTTTTTACAAACCTTCAATTTCATGGCCCTCAAAATGATGAAAGCAAAAAAATGAGGGCATACAAATCGTGATTTGGCCCGTGTAGCCAATTTTGGGCCTATTTACTGGCCTGCAACCAACAGTGTCCATACATATGTGCATTGTACATGTCATTCCAAACTTGTTTCATCAAATGAGGTGCTAATACATGTACCTGTGCATACTTGTTCCTTCCATTCAGGACCATTGCCTTAGTAAGGGCATGTGTTTTGCAATTTTTGACCAATTTACGGGCTCACTGCAACTACATTTTGGGCCAATTTACAGACTCGCTACTAATATGTTTTGTTGCTTTCATTTGAAAGGCCACCCAGCCTGAATGCAAACCAATGTCACAACATTAACTATATCACTACACAGCCTCACCCTTACATGTATGTACATTGCACTTCTTAAAATCTTTTAAGCCCTAATATAGCACATGTTTTCAGAACTAGAAAAGTTGCATTTCTTACTCCATTTTCCCCCCCCCCCCCCCCAAAAAAAAATGCAAGTTGCCAGCGGGCCACTCAGAATACTTTGCTGTTGGCTGTGATGAGATCTTTGTATATTTGTCTTTTCATATTTGGTGTGAAAATCTTGGGCAACTGTGTACTCTTTCTGCAGCATCAATCCAGAAAAGATTTTAGAAAAAACCTATGTTGAGGCTATTCCTTTCTTTTTAATTAAAATTGAGTATAAAAAGAACATCGTCCTGAATCTTGCAAATTTTTACAAACCCAAATTATTTGTCAATTATTTTCAGACGAGTGCCACCAAATTCAGATTTCCTTTGCTCTTTTATTAACACTTCTTTTTTTCCATGGACACTTATATAAATTACTTACATGAAATGACTCTTACTTTTTGTTTTCAATCATTGTCTCTTTCAGGTGATGGTACATGTACACAATAAACAATGAAGATGACACCCAGGTCAGTCAATCCATTTATAATCTTTTTAATAAAACCTTTGCATTTTAATAATGCTGAGTAAGAAAATGAAAAAAGGAATTGAAGTGACTTTGAACTCTTGTAGTTATTAAGTTCTGACTTGACAAACTATTGATGAAAATAACAAAATGGTTTTGAAAGTGCTTTTATTGGAAAATCATCTATCATTAATGCCAAACATAACATGTATTTGTCTCATTAATTTTAAGTTTTTTATAATTTCAATTTCTTTTGAGCAGCTCACTCATCTCGTTGACCAACTGTCTGGTCACCATGGCAACTGAACAGCCTCAGGCCCCGCCTCCAGCAGCCATTGGTCAAGATCATCGCTTACCAATTCCAATCAGCAATGAGCGTAGTCGAGGGCAACGCAAGACACCTGTCAGCTTTGTTGTTGTACCTGTCAGTGATCTGGGTTACCCTGTTGGTTCACCAGGGAGTAGCATCTGGGCTTATACACCAGGTAAGCTCAGTTTTCATTTACCACACACTTTCATTAGATGCATGAAAACTGACTATATCTGGAGCATCAAGATAATAGGAGTGTGAAATAGTCTCATATTTTCTTGGCTCGGTACTCAAAGATCCTAATTGAAGAACTTAGCTAAAAGATCCTTGTTATTTAAAAAATGTTATAAAAATCAACTCAGAAGGATACGATAACATTTAAGTTCAGGCCATGAAAATAAAATTTAAATAATAGACCACCGTGATTTCTAAACCCAATGGACATATGCGACATGCGGATTAGCAAAATATTAGTTGTCATCCATTTAAGAGAACATTTTCCTTATAAATGGCAGATTTAAATCAAACTTGTTGTTTCTGCTGAATTTTTTCCCCAGGGAGCAGCGGTGACTGGATCCCAAGTAGGAACTTAGAGGACATACCAGGCACAGCAGCTAACAGGATGCCTAACTTCCCCCATCAAGACACTGTCAAGAGAGGATGGCTTCCAAATGAACAAGTAAGCATCTCACCCCTCCACCACCCCCACTACACTCAATCAGCATGAGTTCAGGACTTGAAAACAGTTTACAACAACACAAGGCAATTTAAGTTGGTTCCAGAGTACACACAGTCCTATTCAATTGATTGAGCCCATTCATTGGTGTTACAGGGTAATCCTATACAACAGCACTGCCCAGCTCATAAGTGACAGTGAGTCGATCCTTGAGGTACAAAGAGGACTGTAGGCTGGTCCTCTGGGACCAGCACAAACTGAACAGCGATCATTGAGAAAATCAAATAGAGAAATCAAAACCTCATCAAGATGTACCTTGTGTATCTCAAGACATTCCTGAAATGTCATCATGCTTGCGAGCTCTAACTTTATTGCCCTGGTTATTTCCTACAGACACCTGTCAGCCGG
Source organism: Patiria pectinifera (assembly GCA_029964075.1). Lineage (NCBI taxonomy): Eukaryota > Metazoa > Echinodermata > Asteroidea > Valvatida > Asterinidae > Patiria > Patiria pectinifera. Next base: position 35,476,808 of record CM057150.1, read on the forward strand.
TTTGGTGAGCAACATGAGCCAATGTCTGGCATGCATCATAACATGGCCATGGGAGATGGGGGAGGGGTGACAGCTCATGGAATGGCAGGAACGGTCTGGAACCCTGTAGCCACCATGCAACTTCACGGCACCAATCCAAAGGTGGGTCCTGTCTCAAAGCTTAAGTCCGTGTCAATATTATCAGGCTATATATGTGAGGCATTCTGGCAAAATGAGACGGAACTGGGCACAGGCCGTAGTGGAGGGAAAATGAAAAATAATGATAGGGGGTGATTTTTGTTTTTCGACTTTCAGATTTATTGATATTCTTATAAGTAAGTAAAACATGTAGTCTAAAAATCATGGAATACAAGGGCTTTTAAGGAAAGATAATTGGCATCTTTCATTTTCACGAATACAAAACTCGAAACTTTACTGGCCTTTTTCTTAGTATTTTGCTTTTTTGACATGTCGATAAACGCAACCTTTAAAGTGAGCCATAACTTGTCAACGGAATGTCCGATTGAAGTGCAACAAACAGTATTGTAAGGAGAAGTTTATTCTCTTTCCTAATACCTGCAAACCCTCATTTCAACCTCTGTGCAGTTCTGTCTCATTTTGCCAGAACGCCTCACATATATGGTCGTCAGTAACACGTGTCTATCAGCCGCTTTCATATCGGCGCATTATTGCTAGCTGCAGCAATTGGGAGACAGTCTGAAAATCTGTCCTCATTTCTAAACATAATTTCCTTGAATGTTTACTGCAAAATCCTTCTTCAGGCCAGGTTCAATGTATTCCTGATGTAGTGAATGCCCAATCTTTTAAGTTGTTAAACTTTAAAGATCTAAAGTGGCTGCTCAGAAAACTAAAATATTCTAGAGAAACACAAGTATTAACGCGTGTTGATTCAGAAACAAAAGAATTAAATATTCCCATAAATACCACTTTTTATTTTGCAGGAAGGGGCCCCTAAAAAGTTTGTTGACATGAACTACACGTTCTAAAATAAAATTTTGCACAACAGCATTGCATGTAGTTGGGATCAACTACCCTCAGTCACCCAACAAAACAATCCTCATTTTTTGACTTTTAATGTTTTTTAATTTAAATTTGATAAACTTATTAAATTTGCAATTTTGTCTTCTATTTTCCCAGGTGTTGGGAGCATGGAGCCAGTCAGTCATGTGACATGAGGACACCTTCCATCCCTTCCTAAAGAGGGCGCTATCGTCACAGCTGCAGCATCGAAAAGCGATAGTTAAGTTAATTAATTTTTCTTCAATGGCCAGCAGCCATAGAGGGCGCCATAATTCTGGTTTGTTCACAGACATATAAACCCATAGACCGCCAGTCGTGCAATGGGCAAAGGTTTGTTGGCAGCTTGCATAACTGCACGATGCTGGTTCAATGCACCAACGCACTTAGTACAGTACATACATTGAAATACAATTCATAAATTATTTTGGTAAAGGCTGTATTACCCAAAACTAAGTTGTATGAAAATGTTGGGTACCATATTGTTTTTAATCTACAGAAATCATATTTAGTTCACATTAGGGATTTGTTTACAATAAAAAACTAACTTCATAATTTTTTGTTGCATGTTTGACTGGAATTCTTCAATTGTGTGCACAAACCCTACATACTGAGAGGTGAATTTGCCCATAGTTTTTATTTAAGTCGGGCGCTAGGCAAATCACGAAATGCTCATGTACTTTTGAATAGGACCTGGCGGTCTATGCATTTATATGTCTGTGGGTTTGTTGCCTTACCTGCCAAAAAAATTGCTGATGGCATAATTCAGAGAAAAGAATGAAAACAAAATAATTAGGCCTTGGAATAAAAAACTTGTATCAATTCTGTGAAATTGAAGATGATTGTAAACTGCGAGTAGTTTGTATTTAACTTTATTTATGTCAGGCCAAAAAAAAAAAGAGGTCTCTGGTCAGCGTGCACGTCGATTTTAATCATGCGCTTCAATCTTTTTCTTTTTTCCAAAATGTTCCGCGGTAGCTCCAACAGCGCCCTCTATTGCCGCACCTCCTCAATTTTTTTTACCAAAGAGCACCAAGGAATGGGAAATTGCACCAAGGCAAATGATCAAAGGCACCAAGGCAAATTATGGAGGACACCAATGTACATGAGAACACCACAAAAAAAGCAAAATAGTACCCCACCTTGTCTGTACAATCAAAGCTTGAAAAAAAAAGCAAAAAAAAAAAGCTGCGTCGCCGCTTCAATTCCGGAACTTTGGTCTGACCAGAGACCGAGTATTTTTTGGGGGGCCTTACTGTAAAACAATTGAAAAATCCTTTGCTTTTTTGTTGGCTTAATTTTGTATGTAAAAAGATGATAGGGCGGGTAGGCTACTAATGTTAAAAATTTGAAGTTAATTAAAACCAATCTTGGAAACTGTCAGTTGAAAATATGTTTTGTTGACATGTACAGTACAACATTAAAGGTCAGTGAACCTGGGTGACCTTTGACCTCTGTTGTCAATAGTAGTTTATCAGTTAAAAATGTCCATTCCGTAGAGCTGTAGTAAATTATGAGAGCGTTTACTCCTCATTCCCTTGCACACTTCAAAGTTGTCCGAGCTCAACACAGTGCTTGAAGAATGTACATGTAGCGAGATCAATGTGCAAGTCACGTCGCCAATATAACATCAATTCTTTTGAGTTTTGTGCGCTTAATGTGTTGCCAAAATATAACAGATATATGGCTGAGCAGGCACGTGATCTACAGTGAAAAAAATGCAAAAATCTATGCAGCGCATTAGTGTGAAAGCACAGAATGAAATGAAAGTTGTAATAACAGCTTTGAAATGAATAAACATACAACATTTTCAGCTAATTTCCTTTAATTTATGCACAAACATGGATGCATGCGCCCAGCAAGCTTCATCCTATTCATATTTGAATAAGCTCTCTAATAATTTACTATAGCTCTATGGCCTGATTACATGTAAGTGCACATGTGCAGATACAAATCTAGAATAACAGGGAGTGCGTAACAATTTATTGCAATAGTTTTTCTTGCAAGAATAAAACAAAACACAATGGAGTGTGTTCAGTGGAAAAAATACAATCAGAATGCAAGTCAATTGAAATTTTGTTTGTTGGTTGGTTGTGATGACGAGGCCCGGATTCTCCAATAGATCTCTCTCATAGGACGCCATCTTTGTTGGAAAATTACAACTGCGTGTTCAACACCATGTGCACGTAGTGTGCAAAATGTTCTAAACATGCGCTCCTGTTGCTTGGAATGTCTTCAAATACAGCGCAGCCGATGCACGTCACAAACATTTGACGTCTTAAACAGCCCAAATTTGAAGAGGAATTGTCAAATTTGATATTGTAGAGTGTGTTAATTCAGCAGGAAAACAACCATTAAGGCAAGGTAAAAAAAAAAAATGTAAAGTAAAAAAAAAGTTTCTTGTCCCCGCCTGCTTCCTTTTTGGAGGCTGCCTGAATTTTTTTATTATTTTTTATTTTTGAAAAGAAAAGTGCAGTAAAAAAACACCGAAAAAGTCCACAAATTCATCGGAAAATAAATTGTAGACAATACAAGTCTTAATGACACTGTAAATATGTTCATTTCTCTTGTCCAACTTTTCTTTCATTTTAAAAGTGTCTTTGAACAGTGGAAACACAAACAGTTGCAGGAAATTTTAAATGGCGGCCATCTTGAAAAATAAAAAGCCCTGCTTCCTCTTTTTTTCAAAAACTCGGACGAGAAACATGTTGTTGTTTTTTACTCGACCTAATGAAACAGAACATACTCGTTGTCTGGAGGATATCATGAGAAATACCTATTGTATTAAAGTGAAATTTCCTCCATTATAAACTCATCATGACGTTTTTGTGAAGCCTGAAAAATTTTAACAGGAATATCAAACAATACAGTTAATGTAACTAAAACAAACTGTTTCTAGCGAGAAAATGGCAATGCAAAATAATGCCAAAAAAAGCTCCAAAAGACCCCACACACTGGTTTTTGAGACGATATCTATCTAAATTCAACAGCAAATTAATTCAATTAATATAACAAAAACAACGAAGTGTGTTCCGCGTAATAATTTACATCGAAATGAAGAATATTCGTGATATGCAACAAGAACAACAAATTTGTCTGGACAACAATTCTGGAAATATATGCTGAGCTTAATTAAAAATGTGTCCATCGATTGTTCATAAAGTAAAGTCTTCAATTAAGAACTCCATAAAATTTCAAGAGGAATCATGTAACAATTAAAAAACAATTAAACATTTAGAAAAGTACTAATGTAAAATATAATCAAAGCCGTAGAAACTTTGCATTATACTGTTGCACTGAGAAACAATTCTAAGATTTGCAAACATTTAGGCATACCTCTAAATATTACAAAGTGTAACCATTACTTCTGTTAAAAAAAATCCTGAAATTTCACCGGCACCAGACTATCATGTGACCTCTAAACACCTTGACAAGAGAGGGCGATAAGCCATACAAAATCATTGAAGCATGAAAACCCATTTTGACGGCACGCTACATGGTCAAGTGAGGAAGGCCCTCCAACCAGGTTGCATCAAGACCCTCATTCTAAGAAGTCTACCTCCACCTCACACAGCACTGGTAACCAGCATTCCAGCAGTCTTATGTGGTCTCTAGCAGGCTTCAACAAGTGTAGCAATTTGCTACTTAAGTATCCACTTTCTTAGAGTTTAGGCATTCTCCTGAAGACGGTCAGAGCATACTGACCGGAACGTCGAGTTTATACCTCTGGTTCTCTTCAGAACCATTCTCTTAGTTGAGAAACTATTCGCACATGGTGTTTCCGCAAACCCTTCATTATTTAGTATCTCCACCATGCAAAGCCTCAAATCTTACTTAAGTGTAGCAATCTCCGAAAGAGGAAAAGGCTAACTACCAGTCTGACTGATGATTGGCTGCGAAGACAGATCTGAACTTACAGGATAGGGCAGGGCTTCAAAAAAGAAGTCTGAATATCAGTCCAAAATTTAGTCCAACTAATATGAAGAAATTACATTCCCAAATCTAAGTCCAGCCAAATAAACTCCAAGTCCGAAAATCCCCAAGACCCTCCCTAGTCCTATCAACTTGCAGACCTATCAGTCAGGAAGCCCTTCAACTAATAGTCCAGTTCCCTCTCAACCATCAACCAGTCAGCCCAAAGTCCCAAAGCCTACCCTCCAGCTCAAAACCCCTTCAGCTCCCAACTTCTCAACCTCCCAGCCTCAGACCCTCAGATCTGAAAAAATTTCAAGGGGTACCCCTTGATTTCTGAAATTCTGGCCAAAGCTGAAAAATTGTCCAAGTCCAACAACCTAAGGGTTTTAATTACGATAACCGGATATTTTTTCAAGAAAGTGCCATGGCAGAGCGGGAAAAAAGAGAGCTGGCATGCAGAAGGTACGCGGTTCAACTCTGCTCCATGCTACTATTTTATTTATTTTTAAAATTTTATCACTGCTGTGAGGAAAAATTCTCCTCCCGGGTCCCCGGCTGGGTTTTGAACCAGGGACCCAGCGCCTGGCGGTCAGCGAGCTAGACCGCCAGGCCACTGGCCTCTTCGAAAATTTGTTCTCGGAACTTATATTTAAAGGTTAGATTGCGCAATATTAAAAAAAAGAAAAAAAAATGGCCACCTGGGCTCATTTGAATAATTGAATAATAAAAAGCAGAAAACTGAATATTCAGAAGAAAACAACAGATCCAAAATTCTGATTCTCAAATTTAGCCATTTATTCCATGTTTGTATTGTTGGCCATTATGTAGACTTTTTACAAACCTATTTCACACCTTTTTTTTTTTTAAAAGTTAATATTACAGTTTGTAAACTATGCGTACATGTATTTAACAAGAAACACAATTCTGTTTAATAAATGTCCATTAATTTACCTAATTTGTCAATGCTCAATATTTAAATAGCAAGTCCTACGTTAAATTTGTTCAAATTTTATTCTTCGGGGGGGGGGGGGCACAAAGTTGTTTTTAACTATAAAACGCCAAACTTTTGTTTGAATGTGGAATTGGAGTTTGTAAATTTGGTAATCTCGATTTTACTTAAAACTGTCAGTGATTTTTGCCTACTGCATCTTATACAACTTTATTTTTTTTCAAATTCTTAAGTTTTAACCACTTCAAAAAGTAAAACAATACCAGTTCCAATACAGCAACGCCTTATTTCAGGAATAATTTCTTGTACAACTAAATTTGAATAAGTTAAACATTGATTACAAACATGTTACAGATATTATATGCATACTGCCCTCTATAGACTGCCCTCTATAGACAAATATTTTAACTGTGTCTATCTGGCTAGATTTTTATGCCAATTCATTTTAGAATGCTCAAATTATTTCAAAAACACTTTCCATTTCCCTTTTCTTTCCATAAATTTAAGGACATCTCTAAAAGCAAATATTTTTGGATTTTGTTTTCTTAAAACATGGATTTTTCCTCCCAGAACTTTTTTTCTCTAATACTCGGAATGTAGTTTCAAAGTGTCACTAGTTTAACAAAAAGACAGTTTCAATTGTATATTGCAAAGAAGTTACTAATGTTTAACTTTGTTTGATAACATCTTTTACGTAACACAAATTTGGCTTGATTTCATTCATGTCAACCATATCTTACACCTTGTAACAAAGCACTCCTATGCATCATGTTTAAACCACTTGTTAGTGTGGATCATACACTTTGAGTTTTAAATGATCACATTAGTGAAATTGTATTTATATTCCTTTTATTTATATAGTTTGATTGTAAAGCGCCAGGGAGCACTTTTTAAATGGATTCGGCGCTACGAAATTCCATTATTATTTCATTATTACTATACATTAATTCATTCATTAAACAGTCATTAGCAATTCATGGGCAATAGAGGGCGCTCCTCATTGAGACTAATGTTTATTTACCACAACTAGGGTGCACAACGATGTACAAATTTTTTTAACTTTCTCTCATTGATATACAAACAAAAATCTCAATTTTAAATTTAAACAAATGATAACTACACAAATGAACAAAAATACAATAACGCCCAGTAACTAATTGGGCAAAACCAGAAAATCGACAGTTTTAGCAAGTATATGGGCAATTCCATGGTGACAGACATTAGAGAGTTTCGGCAGGTTTGAAATTCGCATCAGTATCACGATTCAGAACAATTTTACACGTGACGCCATCACTTCAATTCTTCTCGTACGCGAATCCATAAAGTGGCATAGGTTTTTAATTCAAATTTTTCTCTTAAAGAAAAATGATAACCACCTCTCATTCTTAATTTTATGATGTACAAGACATAACGTCCGATTGCAATTAGAAGTAAAAGAGTGAATTTTTCACACAGGTAAATTTTGAGCATTTTTGTGACAAGAAATTATAACGCGATTTTCTCAATAGGTTTACGCAGAGACGCCATGCCAAAAACTGAAATTTGAACACGCCATTGTGTTTGCGTACTCTAATCAGCCGCATCATATAATTCCAATACGCATCATTTTGGGGGGATGAAGTGTCTTTACATTTTTCAACCTGTAGACGCATTGATCTTTTCTGTCCTTCGCTTACAGAACTCTTTCTTTATAGTGACTGACATTACATACAAAAACAACACAGGAAACAAATGAAAGATCAAATTTGAAATGTCTCTTCTTGTTAAAGGCCAATGGATGTCATATTTTATTTCTCATATAATTTATAGCCAGTATAACACTTTATTCATGTACAAAGATGTAAAATGAAAGTTTTTATGATCATGATAATTGAGAAATGAGACACTGTGTATTGAATAGTTTCTGTTCAGGTCAAGTTTTGTTTTCTTTATAATTTCCAACAGTGACTGTAGGCCTATGCAAGAACAAAATAATTTTTCAATATCCAAACTCAAAGAAATTTAGAATTCATGAAAAACAAAAACGTAATAAAAAACCTACATGTATATACCATCAACACCAAAAAGTAACTGAGCATAAAGCTAATTAAGTAAGAAACGTAGCAAAGCGACCGTAATAATATTACAGTTGTCTCCAATAAAAACTGTGTAAATAGACTTGCATCATATTTTCTGTGTTACTAAAAAATTTGAGGTCTCAACATGTTTAACAAATTCCATGCTCAATTCTAACTACTTTTTCTCCTAGTTTTATTCTTGCTCACTTTATGAAACTCCTCATGTTCTGTTCTTTTCTGTCTATTCCTCTTTCATTTGTTCCTCTTGTGGTCTTCATACAATCCTTTTCTTCCAAGTTTTGTTTCTGCTGTGTCTTTCTCTCTGCTGCAGTAAGTTGCAACTTGGCTGTACATCTTTCCTGAAAAATATAAAATATTCAACTGAATTAATCATGATTTGTACATGTTTACATTAACACAATTTTACTTGCTATTTTTCTAGCAATACCAAAGTTATCCAATGTACCAACAACAAAACAAATGAAATAAGTTAGACAATGTTAAGTAATAAATAGGGAATTATGAAAATCAAACTATTTGGTGCCAAACAATAATTCAGTTCTCACAGGGAAGACTTCCCCCACCCCACCCCACCCCATCAGAATGGACAATGATAGACTACTTGTGCCCAAAAGCAAAACAAATATATTTTTCATTTTATCAAAGGGTTACAGATGTCCAAATTAAATTTTCAAAAGACTTGTTCTGTGAAAAATATATAAGTTGCTCAGACAGTGGCTTGGCACTCAGTTGCATTTTGGTTCAAAGAGTTTACTACTTGTATGTGTATGGACTTAAATAACATGTGTACTTGTATTTTCCTCAACTACGGACTGTGCAATAATGTGACTGGCATTATGTTACGCTAAGAGATTGTGACTGCATGACATTACATGTGGCTGACATAACAATATTTCATGGTTGGCCTAAGATTAACAAATATGCATACAAAATGCTATTGTTTAAATACACTTCACAGAACTCATGCTAAAAAACATTTAACAGAATAATTCATTGGTCAGAAAATAAAGGTATTTACAAAATAAAATCTGGTTTGGTGCCTTATAAATAATTAAATTTGTATCTCATTTTACAAGCAAAGTCTGACTAAAATGGAAAACTTAAAAATAATATCCATTTTCACAGAAACCCCCTCAAAATGGTAAAAAAAGAGAAAAATTTTTTTTACTGAATACATAGCAAAAGACTAATTCAAAATTCCTTACCAGTGCATCCATAAGTCATCATGACGTCATTGCAGACTTTGATGTGATGGTGTACCGTAACTCACAAAATAGTGCGCGCATGGGACGAAACTATTTCAGTTTTAAAAATGCCAAGATATATTGTGTCACTTCAGCAAATCGGACTTAAACAAACTGTGGAATAATTGTTTGGTCTTGTGTCTCCACCAGCATGGAATTGCCCATATAACCTTTTTTCTCATTTAACAGCCTAGTACATTCTAAATAGGCCCAAGGCACCTTGGATGTAGTTTCTCTGATGTTTGATGTCATCACAAAGTGGTGCAGTTTCAGGGCATTCCAGCATCAAGAGCAATGTCTTCTTGGTAAGAGCAGGAAAACCTGAAATTCAAGTTGAAAAAACAAGAAGGAAAATTGAATATAAATAGCATACTTGTATACATGCAGTTTATGATTACTTTTTTGCAGGCTTTTGTAGCTTTTAAGGCTCCACTGATTGGGGAGAACAACTACATGTAGGGTGGAGTTTTGATGATAGAATTTAGAATTTTAGCTTCCTTTGCGTTCACATCTACAGCAAAATTTTAGTATGAATTTATTATCAACCCATAATTTACATAAACATTGTCGCAAAAGCAAGTATTCAAGTATATTGAACAAGTTCTTAGCTCACCTGAAACACATGCGTTCCTCTTCTTGTGGTTCTGATAACAGACGTCTGATGACTTACTCAGGTTACTCAGGTCCTGTTTTATCAAAGACTGTGAAAAAAATGAAATATAGATTAGTTATGACAGAGTAAATTACTTGTGAGGCTGTAGACATTGGTTATTATTATCCGAAACAAAGAACTGACTTTTAGAGGCAAGCAAAACGATACACATTTCATACACGTGAGCACACAGAATGGAAAGTTACAGAGCAATTCGAGTGTTCATCACAGAGCTTGAGTTGGCATTGTAATCGTTGGACCATGCTCTGAATGACAGGTAGTGGTGTGTACGTGTTTGCAGCCAAGTAAGTGAGGGTGCCAAAGAGGGCTGATTCAAATTACCAGCTGCGGTCGGTTGTTAACAAGAGAAATTTACCAGAGTAAAACTCTTGGGCGGCGGCCCGCTGAACCGTGGTAATGCTCTTGGAGAGTATCTCCTTCCCCTTGTCCGTACGTGCGACTACTGAGCCATAACAGCAGCCACTGAAAGAGATACGCAACAGGCGAACCACCATAATAGCCTGGGACCAGAGGGTACAGATCTGCCCGCTCAAGCTGAAGTTGGCCAGGTCCCCCTCTGTAGACTCGCTCATGAACTGAATGGTGCGGCAGACGACAGAAGTCAGCGGCATGGTGGAGACACTGCAACCAGTATCGCCAGGTGAAGAGGAAATTCATACAGCTTGCGTGACTGTTTGACTGCAGCATCCTGGATGGGATCCGTCAGACCCAGACCGCCCACCATTCTGTCTGCAAAGATGTCATTGGTGGCGGTCCTCGTCGGAAGGATGCAAACTTTCCGCACCAACCTCACCACCTCATCCCTTAGGCACTTTAGACTTTTCTTCTGGCAATTGCTGGCAAGCAACACATACAAGGTGCACTATTCAATGGCAGTTTGTAATGCGTCCAGCGTTTGCCAGAAAGCCAGGAGAGAGGATTCCACCTTGCCCAGATCTTCTGTCATCTTGGCCACCAGTGCCTCAAGGTTCTCGTTACTTCTGCGACCCGATACGGACGTGACAGTAACGATGTAATTCCTCAGTCAGTGCTGGAATATCGCTGCCTTGCACTTTGTAGACTGAGGGAAGCACTCACCGACCTCTGCGACACTCCAGGGACAGAGTGACACACTTCATTGGTCTGAAGGTAAGCCGCAGCTTGCTGGCCATGTCCAGAAGCAACCCGGCCTGCTCCCTCACCTAGCTGTGATGGAATTCCAGCGCCGCACATCAGTCACATGGATTCGGTTGCTCCCCCAGCACATACATGTACAGACCCTCATCTGTGTTATGAAAAACCAAAGGGCCCCAAACAGAGTGTTAGAGCACCAGGGCAACTCTCTCATCCACGCTAGAAGAACCCCGCAGGGAACTCCAGCATTCATCCGTGGAGTGTTGGGAAATGGCCAGATCTCACTTGATCCCAGTCCCGGCTGGGAAGTCCCTGATTCGTGCTCCTGGGAGACAGAGTGTTAGGCTGATGTAAGTACAGTCATTATTAATTTTCCAACCAAGCCATGGGCTGGGAGCGTTGAATCCACAGGCTTGGAAGGTGAGTCATGAGGCCACAGGAGAGCCCGGACAATCGGTGAAACGGACCCACTGCACTTGTGAGTTTGGTAGTGGTTGGAAACAGCTAGCCTGTCTGAGTCAAACTCCCACTGATAAACGTACAAGGTGAAAGGAAACTAGAGAATGTTCTGCTGGTGTTGTGTCAGCGTCTGCTGCAAGTGGTAGCTCTACCGACACATGACACAATTCCAGTGACAGGATAGGAAAAGATTGGCCTCATTGTCTGAAGATCTTGGAGGCTGTGGAGTTGAAATAGACCCGTGCCTGTAACGATGGAGTCCAAAAGCCGTAGGAATGATTTTGAGTACCACGTACAGGCGTTGGCCTGGCCCTTGTCCATGTTATGGTCCCTAGGGTTCCTGAGCATTCCTCCACGGAGTGTTTGGCACTTAATTCCCGGTCACTTCCCGAACCCTCATCTGTGATACAGTTATGCAGAAGGGTTCCCAAGCATGCATCCACAGAGTGTTGGGCCAGAGCCAGAATCCTCCCTTTATCCGCCTTACTGCTGCCCAAAGGGGCGTCTGATGAGTGTTCCTTCGCGGAGTGTTGGGCACTTTCCCGGTCACTTCCCCGAACCCTCATCTGTGATACGGTTACCCTGAGGAGTTCCCAAGCATGCATCCACAGAGTGCTGGGCCAGAGCCAGAATCCTCCCCTTATCCACCTTACTGCTGCCCAAAGGGGCGTCTGATGAGTGTTCCTTCGCAGAGTGTTGGAGATTGGCCGTGTAGTGATTCTTCTCCAGCAGCTTGTCTCCAGAGTTGTTCTTCATCATCCAGCTCCTTTATCTACCATTTCAGGGAGCATGGTGGATTGCTTGAACGACTGCAAGAACGATGACGTCCTGCGGACAATGTTTGTATTTGCAGTGACAGCTGGCTTATTTCTGTGTGAAGAAGTTGCACTTCTGTCAGTGATGCAGGGGTGCATGTAGATGGGACTGAGTTGACCCTGGCTGGCTGCTGTGGAGCACCAACATCCATTATTCTGTCTGCAAGTTCAGCCAACTGTTTGATTTTGACGCTATCACAAGTAGGACATTTTGACTGAAGAAACAACTTGCATGCAATCTACTTCAAGCGATCTCCAGTAACTCGGTTGGTTGCATGTCACTGAGTATACACTTGCTGAAACCGTTTTTAGTTTTATTATCCGGAACAAATACCTGACTTTATGAAGCAAGTGAAATGGTAAACAAACAAGATAATTACACACATGCACAGAATGGAAAGTTACATAATGAGTGAACTTGTTCACAGAGCCGTCTGAAGAAAGTGCAGTAACAACAACTTGGTTACTACCATGTTCAAGCAAGGATCTGTTCCATTAATGGTGCATAAAACCTCTACTGATCCATTTCAAGTAAATAGTTGATGTAACAACCACTTTGAATAAAGTTTATGCAATTGATCACTGATGCAGGCAGGGATGTAAAAATCAACCATTGATTTTATTCTGTAAATTTACTAGTCATTAAGTTCTGAAAAAAAACATTGAACCTCCATATCTTACAATAATGCTGTCACAGACACCATGAATCGACATTCAGTTGTGCGTGAGTGCCCAGCACGCGAGTGTGTTTTAATTTCACAAGTAAAATGGTTTTTAAATAAATTTTTGTTTAAGCCCAAAAGTGTACGGATGGAGAAAATTCATGTCAAACCTTTCAAAGCATTTTTCTCCTATTGGATTTCTGCTACATTTACATGGTTGCACTTCAGTTCCTGAAAACCGAAATGATTGTATTACGCGTCAGTGTACGAAGTGCGCTCATGAAACCCAAATTATTGACTGTAGTTTTTCACAAATTGACACAACACAGCGCGTGGCTGTGAGTTTGTGACAATGGTGTTGACCTACCTGATGTTTGATGTGCAGTTTCAGGGCATTTCAGCACTTTGAGGTCCAGGCATTGTGAAAACCTTGAATTGAAAATAACAAGCAAAATTGAAATGAAACATCAAGGTATGTAGGGACCATACAAAAACCGGCACGCATCAATCTGCGCAGCAGTCGCGCAACAGTGAACATTTTTTTCCAAGTTGCTGCGCGATCGCTCTTCTGGTTTATGCTGATCAGAAGGTATTACAGGGTGATTTCCACATGTTAGTGATTATCAATAGCTCTAAGACTTGTGGGTCATTGATTCCTAATATAATGCAACCCTAAGCTGGCTGTATTATCACATGTTTTATTGATCCACACTGGATCTGCCCCACACCTGTTAAATGACCACCTGTCTTTAGGTTCAGGCATTCTCCTGATGACAGTCACAGATCACTGACTAAATCTTCAAATCTTCAGAACCACTTCTCTTTTTAGAGACTGTCACTTCACATGCTGTTCATATAGAACTTTTCCCTAGTGATTTCTATCGTATTCAACATCACCTACCTAGGCAGAGTCAGCATCCAGGATCTCTAGTAGCTACCATTAAACATCAGCATTGTTAACTTGAACTTTGCCCCTCCACCCCTAGCTACCGACTTCCTCAACGGGATGTGCTCTAGCGCCCATCGCATGGCAGATGGCAGAGAGCTTGGAGCAAAACTATTACTGAAACATCCGTCTGTGGTGGCAAGAAATTGGAGATGCAGTGGAAGACCAGGAGACTACTGGTGAAAGATGCTGGTCATCACCTGGCTGTCAGCAACCTCCCTATGGATGCCACAGACAAAGAAAACGAGACAATACCATCAACGCATGTCATTTGTAACCAGCATGCTTTATATGCAATTGTTGACCAGCTAGGAAGGCAGCTGCAGCTTGCGTGTGTCACACTTGATCGGCAAGTTTCTAATATTCAAACATTCAGTTAAGTGCAGTTTTGAAATCATCAAATACTAAATTATTTGCAAATGGACAGCCCTACAAGCCACACTTTAGTTGTAGCCAGCAGACCAGCAGATTATAGTTCACAGTATTTCATTATAAGTTCCTCCTAAACTGGAGTTGTTTCCTGCTTGGGTTTGTCTGCTTGTGGAGTCATTGGTTTGTAGATCATTGCTGTTCTTTTACAGTCATTTTCCAATAATGCTGTGTGGCTTTTTATTTTTACTTTTTTCTTGCTGTCCATTTATCTAAACCTTAGTTTTTCTCAATATTCTCCAAAAATTGTATCCAATTGTTTATTATTTTTATCCTTGAAAGTTTTATTTTTCTCCTTGGCAAATTCATTTTAAGTTTTTAATTCGTTGTTTGATCCAGATGGAGATTGCTTTCATGTATTTAAGAAGACTTTTTTATTTAAGGATACAAATTGTTTTTGTGTGAAAGATCTCCTTTTTTCAGACAAAATTCAAAATTTGAGAAGTATATTTGGTTTCCTTGATTCCTTTTCTTCTTTGTCCCAGTTTCTAGAACTATATCGTGACAATCATTTCAACCAGGATTTTTCCTTAGTGAGCCATTTTTTGCCATTACACAAGTATCAAACATCTTGGAGAAAATATTACAATTTTATGTGTTTGCATGCAGTTAAAATAGATACATTTACAAAATACCAAACATTAATTAGTCATAACCTAGAACTACATTCCATTTCAAAACCTGAAAACCTAGCTTTCCCACCACCGCTTTCCCACCACCACTACTTCAAAAAGTTCCAATGAAGGTTGATTGGTCAGTCAGTTGTAAATCCACTCGTGAGAAACGCTCTCCTCTGCAAGGCTATCGTGCTGTCTGTGTGGTCCACCTGCAGAGGAAGATGTGAGATAGAAACAAAAAGGCATATCAGAGTCAAGTCAACTTGAATTGGATTGAGAACAGTGGGGTCTTAGAATAGTGTTTATCAGACAGGGCTCATAGTGGATCATCAGACAATTTCAGAATTTCAGAACATCTCAACTACAAAGAAGATTTTGTATTCATCAAAAATAAGACACCAATGTTGTAGTTACTATCAAGGGGACATGCAGACTTGAATTTATCTCAAGAGATTATGGAGACTATAATCGGATGACCACATTTGAAAGCAATTTCTGAGGTGGAACCAGTGGACACTTTCAGGGCATATGCACAATCAGCGAATCATTCGTAGTTTGAAAAATATGTTTACAACTTGCAAAACTGTCCTTCAAATACACATGTGTAAATCTTTGTGACAACAGCAGAGAGTCTACTCTCTACCTTGTAAGTCAACTACAATTGCTCCTTGATTTCAAAACACAAGTGCAAAATCAGAGACCTTATTAAACTGGTAGTTCTTGCTAACAATGACTGCGGCAGATCTTGTCTCCTGTGTGTTTCTCAGAGCCCATACTGACTATCAGGAAAGGAAGCAAAGAAAAACAAGAAATTCATGTTTGATATCTGAAGGAAAAAAACGATCAGGGCTGAGAATGACCAGAAAGCGTTATTCAAGATAAACGAAGGAATTTAAATAAATTTGCCAAAATGCACTGCAAAAACCAATTTCGAGCCAGCAATCACGTGGAATTGACAAGCATATCAAAAATACACAATCTGACTTTAGCATGTATTTTGGCTCTGACAAGGACCTCTGAATTGGCAAATGTGCAATCATAATTTCAGCCTTTTCTTAGGTTTATCCGTTCCCTTTGCTGTCTTGAATTGATCATCTTCAGTCAGATGTTTTGCTCACCTTTGATTAGAATGATTCATTGTCACCACAACAAATTCCTCTACAGCCTCTCATCTCCAGTAGGGTGGGGGGAGGGTTAAACTGCAATAACAAAATGACTTGCAAAACAACATTATCCAGTGGCAAATTGTTAAATTTCCTTTTCAAATTAATCAATTAAATTAGAAATTGTTCAGTTTTGAAACTGTTCAATTTGTAAATTGTAATTTCAGCCGTTTTGAAGATGTTTCTCCATTCCTTTTGCTGTCTATAATGGATCAGTTGCAATCAGATGCTCACCTTGGATTGGACAATCGGATTACCCTGAAGTCGTTGGTTCATCGCTACTTTCCCTCTTCTCTCCAGTAAGCTTCTCATCCGTGGTAGCTTGTACCTTGCAGTGTTATCAAAAACAAAACAATCATTCAAGTGGTCAAGTTTTCAAAATACATTTTGCACATAAATCCTGTCCACAAATTTTGTATTTCCAATTAAAAACACAAAAGCAATTTTGTTTGTGTTGTTTTACTTATTCTCTTTATTTAGCGAGCCCAGAATTTTTAAGCTATAGATTCAGAATGCCGAGTTAAAACTGGAGTGAAATTTTGAGAGGTGGAATCAATTTCAATTTAAAAAAAACAAAGGCCTTTGTTTACCCACTCTGAACTCCAGTCACAAAAAGAGGAGGAGATTGTTTTCTATTGTAAGAAAAGGTTTTAAAATCTTTCTCCAACAGAATGCTTTGGTTTACTTGATGGAAAAAAAATAATAATCCAAGAAACAAATGGAATGTTTTTTTGGGGTCTAAAATTGAAGTCCATTTTGACTGATCGGCAATAATTATGATGTTTGTTGAGAATTTATTTTTCAAAAAATGCTAATTAAATTTAAAATTTCTTCAAAAAGTCATTCCTTCTTAAAATCTTACCTTGTTTTTAGATGTAACCCTTCTGGAAGCACATCCTGGTAAGATTGGTTTAAACAGGGCCACCACGTGAAGGTCCCAGGATACCAGCCCCAAACACGCTTTCAGTATCGTCAGGTCCATTGCTGGGCAAAAGGCCGGCCCCGGAGGGCTATGCACAGTTGCCGACTGTCCCGTACAAAAGAACAATTTGGGCTGATGGGAATGTTTTTCTCCCAATTCTCTTTTTTTCAACAAAATCCTGACAGACAAATTGACTTTTGTGCTTACATCCAAAATTTCGTTTTCACTGAAATTTTTCCAGGACGGTTCAAGTTACATATATATGTACAGGCACATTTGAAGGGTTTTTTTCTGAATGAAATTATATTACAGAATTGCTTAAAACTGCCGCACAAATTGGTTCGCATAATGTAATAATTAGCAGTTGCTTCGACTTACAGAATCAGGATAGATTCAAATTTGCTTGCACATAAAAAAGTACAAGAATCGTGGTTTGACTTACCCTGAAAAGAACGAACGACTCCACTTGCAAACTGTCACAATCCGGGGGGAACAAGTGCATGTGGCCTTGAGCTGCAAAGAAAATGGTTACCTCACCTCAGTTAACATGCAACCTTGTCCCCCTGTGCCGATGATTCCGAACAATCCAACGAATGACTCCACTTACAAACTGTCACAATCCAAGGGGGGGGGAGACAAGTGCATGTGGCCCTGCAAAGAAAATGGTTACCTCACCTCAGTTTACATGCAACCTTGTCCCCCTATGCCGACAATTCCGAGCAATTTATAGAATGACTCCACTTGCAAACTGTACACTTTCACAATCCGGGGGGTCTCTTGTGCATGTTCACGTCTGCAGAAAATCCATGCAAATAAATGAATGTTCATTTAATTTGAAGTATTTTCCTTGTATTGCCTTTGGCCAAATAATTAAAAGCTGACATTCATAAAATATGCAGATTCATTATATCTGCCATTGTTACACTCTAAAAACAGATTGGTTAACATAACCAATCATTGGTTGAATTAACCAACAATTGTTTAATATGTGTTGAACTAATCGGGTTGGTTGGATACATTTTAACCAACATTGGTTATTTAACCAATTCGTTTTTAGAATGACCTATAGTGTCATGCCCCATAACATGTGTTAATTTGTGAAACAAACCCTAATCTATTAAATGATGCATTGCTATAGCATCAGCAAAATCCTTTTTAAGTATCTGACAATTAGCAATTTTTTTGGGGGGGGGGTTTACCTCCGAGGTTTCCGAGTGATACAGGCATCCACAGGTAGCGAGGATGGCGAATTCCACTTCTCCCAACATCAGAAAGTCACCAGAAAGTCACCAGAATCATTCCACTTGTCCCAACATCAGAAGGTCACCAGAATTCCACGTCTCCCACATCAGAATAGGCAGTGCTCCTCAAAGTTCCAGTTGGTCCTTCCAAACAAGCATCGTCCTTCCAAATACGCATCGTCCTTCCAAACAAGCATCGTCCTTCCAAACAAGCATCGTCCTTCCAAACAAGCATCGTCCTTTCAAACACGCATCGTCCTTCCAAACACGCATCGTCCTTCCAAACACGCATCGTCCTTCCAAACAAGCATCGTCCTTCCCAACACGCATCGTCCTTTCAAACACGCATCGTCCTTCCAAACACGCATCGTCCTTCCAAACACGCATCGTCCTTCCAAACAAGCATCGTCCTTAACACGCATCGTCCTTCCAAACACGCATCGTCCTTCCAAACACACATCGTCCTTCCAAACATGCATCGTCCTTCCAAACAAGCATCGTCCTTCCAAACAAGCATCGTCCTTCCAAACACGCATCGTCCTTCCAAACAAGCATCATCCTTCCAAACACGCATCGTCCTTCCAAACAAGCATCGTCCTTCCAAACAAGCACCGTCCTTCCAAACACGCATCGTCCTTCCAAACAAGCATCGTCCTTCCAAACAAGCATCGTCCTTCCAAACACGCATCGTCCTTCCAAACAAGCAACGTCCTTCCAAACAAGCATCGTCCTTCCAAACACGCATCGTCCTTCCAGACACGCATCGTCCTTCCAAACGAGCATCATCCTTCCAAACACGCATCGTCCTTCCAAACAAGCATCGTCCTTCCAAACACGCATCGTCCTTCCAAACACGCATCGTCCTTCCAAACAAGCATCGTCCTTCCAAACAAGCATCGTCCTTCCAAACACGCATCGTCCTTCCAAACAAGCAACGTCCTTCCAAACAAGCATCGTCCTTCCAAACACGCATCGTCCTTCCAAACAAGCATCGTCCTTCCAAACACGCATCGTTCTTCCAAACAAGCATCCAAACAAACTTCCAATATTGCATGGAGTTCAAGGTAGGCATGTTCTTCAGTTGTGCTTCCAAGACGATCGTATCAAGTTATGTAGCAGTTTGCAATGAGTCCGCACTGGAGAAACGCAATACTCAACCAAACAGTCATGTCCATCCTTTGTTCCAAACTGGTCAGATGTGCAGCAGTATTGCCTGTACTGTTAATGTCCAAAGTTCATCCAGGGGCAACTTATAATTGGAGGTGATTTTCAGAGTTTCTCCATAAAGATTCTTACATTTTACTGCTCCGTACTGAACATTGTCCCAAGTATGTCAAGGGCCAACTTGAGTAAATGTCGTATACCTCAATTTTCAAATCATGTGGTTATGGCAAACAAGAAATGTGAGTTACCTTGTTTGTAATTATAGTTTTAAAATAAAAGTCGTTCAGGTTTATGCCTTATACTAACTAATCCTTTCAAATATTTCTTTTTATGAATGTAGTTTTTAAATTGCATTGTTAGATTGAACATCCTTTATTGTTTGGCTATTTATCATTTATATCATGTTCACATAGAATATAATTTAATTTCATTTGATTTTTTAGTCCATTTTTAACATTAAGATTGTTTTCTGAAGATTGTCCTTTTTTTAGATTATGCTCTGAAAAAAATTGTTTAAAGCATTTTCATTTCCTTTCTTGTTTGTGCTCATTATTTTAGACAAATGTAAAAGTTGACTCCAATTGTTTGTTTTCAATAAATTTTGTCAATGCTAGAACTGTTTTACTGGCAATCCAGCTTTGAGAAAATGAGAAGAAAATGCGCAAGTGAACTCAAGTTCCCAAGAAGCGTGGAATATTTGCCCAGTCCTTGCAACATTTGGACAGGTCTGGTTAGTGGTTAATTAGGTGGTTTATGTCGTCAGTGCCAGTGGTTAATATGACTGTCTGTCAATGGATGCATGCAGATGATTGAATGACCTAACAAATGCTGCAAGGGTCCACAGTTTTACACAGAACAGTGGAAACAAAAATGACTTTGGCATACTTGAATGCTACCACATAGTAGTCAAAACTGGATTGCCATCCCAAGTGAGCTGCCTCACATCTAAAGCTAAATTGGACTTTTATGAGCTTTGTCCTTAGGTTTTGTTACATTTATGGTTCTGCTGATGCTTTCTCATTTTATTAAATCAAGTGGAAAACTTAGTTTTAGGCACTGAATATTCTTAAGTCTAAACAAATATTGATTTCATTAATTAAAGTGAATTGTTAAATGTTTTTGAAGTTTAAATTTACTTTGATGAGCACTGCCCTAATGTTTAGTTTATATGTGCAACTTATTTTCAAGTTATTTTAAAGTTCTAAGCATCTACATGCTCGAGGTCTAACAATCACAAAGATTTAGTCCATCATTGTTAATGTATTTGGAATCAAATCACTCATTTCAGATTTTATTTTAACTCATAAGATTATTTCTATGCCCTAAGAAGTTTGCCCTATAGACTTTACTGGAGCATTGTTCTAGAGCATATTAGTTCAATGAACAGAGTTTAACCATGACAAACCGAATGGCAAGGACTTTGAAAGTTGGGCATTCCTTCAGTTTATAGGCATTTGAATTTGCAGGCTAGATTTAGGTGGCTTTCTTTCAGTAAACAATATTTAGCCAGATAGATTATACACCACCCCTTTTGACACGTTTAAAATGTATCAATAAATTACCAACATTGTTTGTGCATGTTTGTGAGTGAGAGATCCCCAGCACAGCAGGGTTCGATTCCCAGCTTTCGACATTTAAAAAAAAATTTCATCCCTAACAATTAAAAATATCCCTTTATTTATCTTAAATCCACTTGAACTCCAACATTTCATTACCGAGTATCGCATTTTCTTTTTCTGATTCTTGGCTCCGAAGGATTTTTTTTAATTAAAGGGAAGTAAAGTCCGAAATTGAAAAATGGTCAGATTCCGTCTCGTGAATACGAAGACACAATGACAATGTTGGCGTGGAACCAGACTAACATTTATCACGGTAAAAATGTCTAAGTCATTGCGCATGTTCAGTGCCTTTGCGGCAAAATATCGTTTGCTTCAAGATAGCCCCATAAATGTGGCCTATTTACTGGACTGCCTCCGTAAACATAGGCCACACACTGACCATGTACAAAAACGTGTCGACGGAGCCAAATTTTGATTTTCACATTTAGGCTTACTTTGTAGGTTTTTTTTGCTTTAGAAGCATTCTTACCCTCTATATAGGCTAATCAGAAAGTGCTGCCTTTTCCAGATGTCTAATTTTTGTGAAATTTCATGTTGAAATTTTGATACGCAAACGTGTGCAAATGTATCTGGAAATTTCACGAAAAATGGACATCTGAAAAAGGCAGCACTTTCTGATTAGCCTATATAGAGGGTGAGAATGCTTCTAAAGCAAAACAAGTAAGGTGTGTTTACAAACACAAATGCCCCGCAACCGTGACTGTTTCCATGACATAACACCACTCTTTTAACATCAACTTATGTACCTTGGTCACATGGAACGTTCATTGACAGCATTAGTGTCTTCTGTAGGTTTTAAATGAATTAATCCCTAATCCCTATGATCTCAGAATAAATACAAGATTTCTATTGTTTTAGCCACTGTGACCTTGACCCTTGACCTTTCGACCCCTAATGTGATAGGCCTATTTGGATTACCAAGAATGATCCACAAACCAAATTTGAAGTTCACTTGTAAAGTATTTTTCAAGTTATTGCGCTGACAAAATTTCTTTTGTTTTAGCCACTGTGACCTTGACCCTTGACCTTTTGGCCCCAAATGCAATAGGCTTCTTAGGATTGCCAAGGACAATCCACAAACCAAATTTGAAGTTCATATGTAAAGTGTATCTCAAGTTATCACGCTGACAAAATTTCTTTTGTTTTTGCCACTGTGACCTTGACCCTTGACCTTTTGGCCCCAAATGCAAAAGGCTTCTTAGGATTGCCAAGGACAATTCACAAACCAAATTTGAAGTTCATATGTAAAGTATTTCTCAAGTTATCGCGCTGACAAAATTTCTTTTGTTTTAGTCACTGTGACCTTGACCCTTGACCCCCAAATGCAAAAGGCTTCTTACGATTGCCAAGGACAATCCACAAACCAAATTTGAAGTTCATATGTAAAGTATTTCTCAAGTTATCGCGCTGACAAAATTTCTATTGTTTCAGCCACTGTGACCTTGACCTTTGACGTTTCGGCCCCAAATGCAAAAGGCTTCTTAGGATTACCAAGGATAATCCACAAACCAAATTTGAAGTTCATATGTTAAGTATTTCTCAAGTTATCGCGCTGACAAGATTTGTCCGGACACACACACACACACACACACACCCATACGCGGATATGCTACCTTATGGAGTTTCTCCCTATGGAGTCATTTCGAGGGTTCAAGACCATCCTTATAAAACCGCCTTATGGAGACGCTGTGCGAGTGTATAATATGCAAATTTGCAAAATGGGTGGCCAATCGCCACTATTATGCTAAGTATGGTGTGTTCGATTGTGACACAGTGTCCCAGTGTTACCAGAATGAATGCGCCCTCTGTTGTTGAAAGGATCTTTTGTTGAAGATCTCATACAATTCGATTTTTATCAATAGACGTTTTACAATGCAAGTTCAACAATGCAAGTTCAATATCTTTTATTTCCAAACATAAAAAATAAACAAGGCAAACTAAAATACACTATCGTATTTATAAACGACGTTATAATAATGGAGGAGGGATCATAATCATAATACTCTGACAATGTGGACTATCACTTACTTACTAGATTCAAAAAGAATGTAAAAACCTTACTCCCCATATTATACTGGGTTGATCTGTATTGTTTTTGTCACAATTATTGAAATCCGTCGTGGCCCTTTTGGTTTTGATTTACGCACTTAATCTATCAAAATGCTAGTTTATTCCCACAAATAACATTTTAGATGCGCGGTTTGCTAAAACGAAACCTATAGGAAGACAAGGGCGGATCCGGGGGGGGGGGGGCAGGGGGCCATGCCCCCCCCCCCAAAAAAAAACGAAACCAATTTTTTTTTATGTGACATCGCAATAAAGGTAGGCAATGAGTACACCACCATCTTTTCCTCAAAAAAACATTGGTTAAAGTGGTCAGAAATTGCCTCAGATCGCACTACAGAGCATCTAGAATCCAAAAAATTTTCGGGGCCCTTAAGCGGGCCCCGAACCCCACGCCGTATTTTTTGACCCACTTTTTGGGGGGACCAATTTTTTTGGGCCCCCCTAAAAAAAAACAAGTTCCTGTTTCGCCCTTGTAGGAAGACGGATGTTCTCCGAAGTCAACAACACGTGCCGGTATCCAAGAAATAATTTCAGTTTCGCAAATGGAACAAGAGAACTTTGACAAGTGCGATTTGAGGGTGAAATTTGATAGCGCTGAAATCGGGTATTATACCAATGTTGTATAGCTTGAAGGTTCAACTCGCTAGCGTTTGCACACAAATACCGATTGCTACAAGTATACATGTAGTGCTTTGGTTGCTACGGGTACAGTACTTTTGGCCGTGCACAGCAAGGTAGTTAATTAGCGAATGCCATGTGACTCGCTTTCGGCCAATCAAGATACAGAATCTGTTGGTGAGGTGTTATAAAATTGACTACTCAACATCAAACCATGTTAATTTTAATTTTGTATACTACCCGCACCGGTGGATTTCGGTTTAAGTTCACGGACGAAACACGACTATATCGATTTGTTATCTAGTCTGAGATCAATGAGAATGACCCATTAGGGTTAGGTTGCGGCCAAAAAAAAGTCTCCGGTTTCTGGTCAGCGCGCAAATTGCCGCGCCGTACCTGCAAAACGATTTTTTTTCTCAATATTACACGATCCCCAATTTTGCTGGGTTGACTTGAATCCTCCCGCTGCGTAATTTTAACGTGTTTTAGAGATTGGGGGTTACGCACACTTCATGAGATCGAGTGGCCTCTATAGGCCCCCATAGATACTGAATTTAGTCGGGCACCATTTTCAAACGGTATTGTTAGATTTACAGTTTACTTTTTGGAACCAGACAAATAACGTTGATCAATGTGATTACGTTTAAAAACGCCGACTATACGTACGGTGAACAGGGTGAAGTTTGGAATTGCACGTGTACAGTATGCAACTAACATTTACAAGGCCTCGCCGCTCCTTGGCCTTGTGGAGACTCGCGCCAAAGCCTACTCATCAGTGTACTGTGCAGGTATAGTCAGCCAGAAGACGTTTCTGTTAAAACGTGTTTAAGCATCCAGTACTTGCCAAATATCAAACGCTTTACAGCATTTTGCAGGTAAGTTAAGGCAATGGCCAAATTCGTTCATAATCATACTATAGCTGCTAGGGAAACTTTGTTGTGATCGGTGTTTGCAGCCTCAATGTAAGGCATGCGCTATGGCTGCATGGCATAATTATGCACGATTGACCGATGACACTTTACTAGTCAATTTTTAAATCCTCACTGCGTTCATCATCATTCGGGTTAATAATTCTAGTAAATATTACATTTGCTATTTAAATTACACTTTTGTTCCATTTTAAAAGCAGTGATATTAAAAACCCAAACACATGAACTTGAATTGTTATTGTTAATTTTTATTAAATAACCATTCATTGCATCTTGCAAATACAACCATGTACAAGGACTATCAATCATCTAGCCTTGAAGTTACTTTTTTTTATTCCTTGTTATTCATTCGTTCATAAGTAATAATTTAATAATTGGTGTTTTTTTTCAATGTCGGTTTTGATACTTAGGGATTCTTTCTATACAACAAGGCCTATTTGTATTTATTACTGGTTTCATTATACTAGTACTTTTTAATTTACCCACATTTGATAACTTGTGTGTCGATTCATAATTGTTTATAAACAGCGCTTTGAGGGTTTTATTAATGTAAGGAGCTCTATAAAGTTTCATGTATTATTTTATTATTAATTTGTGACACTTTCTGATTCCCCAAATCAGGGGACAGGAGTATATTGCAATGCATGACATTATTCTGTAGTCTGAGTAAAGGTACCGTACCTTTAAGATATGTACCCCTAAATTTAAACAAATGCCCTCCTGTATTAGCTATGCAGTCAGTGTAAATTGCGTGGAACTTTCAACCAGTCACAAGACTGTAGGCCTATACATAATTCACCACTGAGTATTCCCTATGCAGTCAGTGTGAATTGTGTGTGGAACTTACAACTATAGTCACAAGGCTGTATACATAATTCACCACTGAGTATTCCCTATGCAGTCAGTGGGAATTGTGTGTGGAAGTTACAACTATAGTCACAAGGCCGTATACTTAATGCACCACTGAGTATTCCCTATGCAGTCAGTGGGAATTGTGTGTGGAACTTTCAACTAGTCACAAGGCTGTATACATAATTCACCACTGAGTATTCCCTATGCAGTCAGTGGGAATTGTGTGTGGAACTTTCAACTAGTCACAAGGCTGTATACATAATGCACCACTGAGTATTCCCTATGCAGTCAGTGTGAATTGTGTGTGGAACTTACAACCAGTCACAAGGCTGTATACATAATGCACCACTAAGTATTCCATAGTTTCGAGAAACCCTCATGATTATGAAAAGATATAACTCAACAAACAGAGCTGTTGCCTCTGCTTCAATAATTAATGTTTAATACCATGAAGTATATTCATGGGTTCAAAGAGCCGAAGGCGAAAATAATATTTTCAATATTGTAACAGCAAGAGCTTGAAAAACACTTGTGAACAGTCTCTTTGCAAAACCTCAGTTTAGATTTAAAGTCTCACTGATCATTTTGCTGGGCACTTTGTCAACTTGGTGCAAAAACTTCCCAGACATATTGCTTGGTTTTCACTGTATTGCAGTCCTCAGCTGAATCTAGAAATGGAAACAAAATTAGATTTATTTAGGGCTATATGAAAACCTATATACAATGGAAGTATACTTTCAATCTATAATGTAATGATAACTGGTTTAGTTTTTTTTGCATTTTGAAAATCTTTGGGAAAATAATTTAATAGATCTTTTCTTTAAGTTGAAGTGTTTTGGAAACTACGAAAAATGTTATGGATACCTCTGGAAAACTGTACCTCAATAAGAGTGCTATTAACTGACATTCAGTCAAATAATCTACAAGTATGTTTTAAGAGTGCTGAATGTATTAATGGAAACACACACCTAGTTTGTGTACATGCAATTGTCTCTTTCCTGTGATGAGATCTATCAACTTTGTACATAAGGGCCCTGTCACACTTCTGCGTATCCTAATTCCTTATGAGTTGCGCATTGACATTTTTTCATACGCAAGCGTACGCACAATACGCACCTCATATGCATCTCTATCATTTTGTGTAGGTTTTATGTATGCAGATATACGCATGGTACGGCCCAGTGCGCGGGATAGTTTTGGGCATGCACAAAACTACGCTGCGTACGCTGTTACGCAGGTCATAAGTTATAAATATGCAGCGCATCGGTCCCGCATCGGTCGAGTGCGTTACGAGTACGCTATGTGTTCGTGACGCACCCCGTCAGCATATGAGCCGCCTGTATTGGACGTATACATAGCGGACTTGCAGCGCAGATGCAACGCATGCTGAACGGCGAGCGGCGGGAATACACTCAGAAGTGCGTCAAGCATGCGGTCAGCATAAGTCGGGTGCGTCCGGATTACGCTTGGCATGCGCACTGCATACTGACCTATTCGCAGCCCGAAAAATAATGTTGTGCACTGCATACGCAACTCATACGCATCTTATACCCAATGGATGCGCTGAATTCGTCACTTGTACGCTAGATGTGCGTTGCACATAAGTCAAAGTGATCAAATCATTTCGACGTTAATTGAGCGTACGGCTGCGTATTGAAATTTTTGGATAAGGAACTCATAAGGAATTAGGATACGCAAAGGTATGACAGGGGCTTAAGTAATAATACAAGTACTTTTTTATATGGGAACCCATGTTTGTGTGCTTTGTTAGTGTGTGGGGGCAATTAGGCCTAAAAAAATGTTATGTTGGGATAACGGGCCAGAAAAAATAGAATAGGTAGGTAAGTTTTTTTTTTTTTTTTTTTTTTTAAATCCCAGCAACAAAAATGACATGTTTTCTAATTGTTTAAGCCGGTAGTAATACACAATAACAAAAGAATACAAGGCTTCACGCACGCTATCGTCATACAATTGAAGAGAAACGGTCAGAAATGATTTCAAATGTATTTAAAACTAATTTCTATAGATTTTAATTAAATTTCTTCCCTTGAAAAAAAATTAAAATACCCAGGGTCAGCCGTATTTTTAGGGTCAGTCGGGTTACGCCAATATAACGCTTTTTTTGGCCTTATTGAGGAAGAAAATATTCTGAATAAAAGACCGACTTGCCTCATTTAACTCTTCCACAAATGACTCAATAAGATTCCCACACAAAGGCATGTCCACAAAAAGACCATGGTGATTGCAAACAGCAGAAGCTTTATGTGACCTTCCTGCTTATCCAGTCTTTTCATAATTTCTCTCCTCACTGGATACCTAGCCATTGGATCTGCTGTCACAGGCAGGGTCTCTGGTCTCCATCTGTGCAGGTTTGTACGTCTAGATCTTGGCTTAGACCTCATCCTGTGTTTAGCTATGGGCCTTGGATTGAACCTTGGACTAGGTTCAGCCACATCATCATCCATTGCAAGAAAGGTTGTCATTTCAAAAGCTGCCATTTTTTTAATTGTGCATTAAGGCTTGTTGGGTTTTCTGCTACTGTGACAAATCAGTGAAGGACCATATAACATGTATGTATGTATCCATGACTGTGACTGGTTGAAAGTTCCACCTACAATTCACATAGGGAATACTCAGTGGTGCATTAAGTATACAGCCTTGTGACTAGTTGAAAGTTCCACACACAATTCACACTGACTGCATAGGGAATACTCAGTGGTGAATTATGTATACAGCCTTGTGACTAGTTGAAAGTTCCACACACAATTCACACTGACTGCATAGGGAATACTCAGTGGTGAATTATGTATACAGCCTTGTGACTAGTTGAAAGTTCCACACACAATTCCCACTGACTGCATAGGGAATACTCAGTGGTGCATTATGTATACAGCCTTGTGACTAGTTGAAAGTTCCACACACAATTCCCACTGACTGCATAGGGAATACTCAGTGGTGAATTATGTATACAGCCTTGTGACTAGTTGAAAGTTCCACACACAATTCACACTGACTGCATAGGGAATACTCAGTGGTGAATTATGTATACAGCCTTGTGACTAGTTGAAAGTTCCACACACAATTCCCACTGACTGCATAGGGAATACTCAGTGGTGCATTATGTATACAGCCTTGTGACTAGTTGAAAGTTCCACACACAATTCCCACTGACTGCATAGGGAATACTCAGTGGTGAATTATGTATACAGCCTTGTGACTATAGTTGTAACTTCCACACACAATTCACACTGACTGCATAGGGAATACTCAGTGGTGAATTATGTATACAGCCTTGTGACTATAGTTGTAACTTCCACACACAATTCACACTGACTGCATAGGGAATACTCAGTGGTGAATTATGTAAATGCCCTGTGCCTGGTTGAAAGCTCTAAAGATGCAGGTTTATAGCGGACGATGTAACATTTGGGGATGGGGTGCCTTAAAAAAAACACCACAAATCTACATACATAGGCCAACATCAGGTGTGTATTTACATTAAAGGGAATATACAACATTTGCAAACATCGAAAAATAAAACTACCAAGTTTTTGCAAAATACCTTAATAGGATGTTGGTAAATGACAGTCTAAAGCATCTTGTAAAATTATGGCACCTGGTATACTGTCATTTTCAAGCAAAGTGGTATTTTTGTATCAATTTCCAACACTGATCGGCCGATTAGCGTTGGAAACAACTAGCTTTTTTTTTCAAATACTGGACCCAATTGACCATTGCACTTGTTTGCAATTGATTACAAACCTACATGTATGAACGGGTACGAGCCAGCTAGACTGGTTCCCTGACCTTACAATTCCCCAATGTATGTAAACTGCTCTGTTTCTTCTTATATTGGGTCAGGGAACCAGACTACAGGAAAATGATCGTTTTTCTTGGTTTTTATAGCATTTTCGAACCAAAACCTCCAAAAAGTCTGTGTAACTATACTTGCTTTATATTTCCAACCCCCCAATTCCATCCATTTCTGAAAATTACAGCAAAAGCAAATGATGTATATTCCCTTTAAATAAACTTGTTTGTGTTTTTTTACAGTCAGTACCATTGTGATGCAGAGTCATGTCGCACAAAAGGCAGCGGGAGGTAATAAATATTTTCTTATTTTGATTTAGTAAATTAGTATCACTTCATAATACCCCTGGATATGTGTTTTCGGGTAATAAAAACACACATAATAAGAATATACTTCATTAAATAAAGAAACTATTTGAAAATGCTTTTAAAGAATTTGACTATAAATATCTGAATCTTCTTTGCATGATATATAGCATTAAATGGAGAATCAGTACAGTTCAAGTCTATGGAGTTTTAGAATATAAGAACAAAAAAAAGAAACTAGACATGCTGTCTGTCCACAACAGAGCAACAGGCTTTTCCTGTAGATTTCAAATTTGATGGATCTAAAAGCATATTCTTTGCATTTGGTTTATGTGTGAAGTTTAAAGTTAATTTGACTTACTTCAATGTCCAAAATGACAATCAAAATAATTTACTATAATTTTTGTTAAAAAGGATCAACTGATGATCGATGTCATGATGGCGTCATAAACATTTCTTGACTAAGTGCATGTACAAGACATACCAAAGCTTTTATAAAATGAGTTTTGAAAATAGGCTTGTCTTAGTAGTTATCATGAAAAGAATATTAAAAATACCAGAATTCAAAGAGTATAAACTAACACATGACGTCATCAAATGACGTCCTTGCAATTTTCACCTAAATTTTAACATAACACGTCCCAGAATGCAGACACATCAAGTTTCATGCAGATCAGATGAGTAGCTCTCTAGATACTAGACTATTTAAAAAGCCTTTAAGTCAATGTCATGTGCCACATGTTGACATCATCATGACGTCGCCTCAATTTTCACAAGACACTTTCCAGTATGCATATATTTCAAGTTTTAACAAAGTCAGACTTGTATTTTTTTTTTTAGATATTAGACTTTTTAAATGCCCTTGTAAGTCAATGTCTTGTGACACATGGTGATGTCACCTCGATTTTCTAATGTAACTCTTCCCTGTATGCATACATGATAAGTTTGGAGTCAGACATTATAGTTCTTTCGATATTCGACTATAAAAAATAAGTCAATGTCACATGACAAATGGTGACGACGACATGACAAATGTTGTTGAGGATCATCTGCACTATGTGGCTTTGCATTGGCAAAGTTTCAACAAGTTCAAAGATTTTGAAGTGACCGATTTCCTGCTGAGAAATTGTACAAGTTTACATCACGATTTATCAAACAACTGTAACTTTTAAAATTGAAATTGTAGTCTTAAATAATTACATTTCTGGTAACACTGGAAGTAAGGGTCACATGGCCTTGACATTTCAGCAGGCACACCTTGAGCACACAATGATGCAACATGCGTAAAACTAGTTTCATGGATACCTAACTGTATTGCTGAGATATATTGGCCACAAAATTGCCTAATTAAATATTCATGACGTCATAACACGAGAACATAGCCTGCACTGCGATAATAATGCAAAACATTTATCCTCTTACCGGTAGGTTGCTTCATGCTAATGTGAGGTTTAAATTCCATCAGATTATTAATAAGTGAGATATGATAATTACGGTCGAAAAATAACACTTCCGGTAACACTGGAAGTAAAGGTTACATGACTTTGACATTCCAGCAGACACATTTTCAGACCAATATGATGCAACGTACAAACAAATTGAATCATAGCTTATTGTATTGGCGAGATATGGTGGCAACAAAATTGCCTCAATAATATTCATGATGTCATAAGAGAATTACGTAATGTATCGTCACATTACTTTAAAAATAAATGTAAAATTTGACTGTCTCTAGATACACAACATTTGTGGCCAAACAGCTGGACAGATCTCAAGATAGCGGTATATAGGACTAGGCCTATATATATATATTTTAAGTAGCTATAACGTAACATGTGATGACGTCATGATGACGTCATATTAATTCTATAACACTTCCCTGTCTATACAACTACCGGTACATATACAAAGTTTGAGATCAATCGATCCAACAGTTTTATAGTTATGCAATGTAGGACTGTAAAAAGTGAACATTTAAATGAATGTCACATGACCTGTGATGACATCATGATGACAAAATTTTGTGGGACACAACTTCAGATGATGGTTAAAAGACATTGTACTGGTAGAACAAAACTGATCGGATGAGACAAAATTGCCAAAGTGGCTTGTACAAAAAACGTGTGTTGAACCTATGGGGAAAAAGTGGAAGAAGAAAAAAAAAGGAAAAAAAAAATCTTATCGAAAACAATAGCTGTTCCCAATTGAAATTGAGAACAGCTAACTATAACTACCGGGTATGTGTCTGTTACTGAACAAAGCACATGGCTTTTCTGTTTTTCCTCTTTTAAAAAGAATCATTTGTCATTTAGTTTCACTTGATTAAAATTTGTCTCCTTTTATTGGACTATAAACAATGTACTTTTCATGTGACACATGATGACGTCATCATAATGCCATTATAGGGCCATGGCCCCCCCCCCCCCCCAAACGAAACCAATTTTTTTTTTTTTTTATGTGACATCGCAATTAATTTAGGCAGGCAATGAGTACACCACCATCTTTTCCTAAAAAAAAAAAATTGGTTAAAGTGGTCAGAAATTGCCTCAGATCGCACATCTAGCGCACCACAGATCATCTGGAATCCAACGCCGTAATTTTTTTGACCCACTTTTTTGGGGGACCAAAATTTTGTTGGCCCCCCCCCAAAAAAAATTGTGTTTTGGATCCGCTCTTGACCGGTACCGTAGTTACGCCACTGTGTACAAACCCTCTCGGGAAAAACATGTAAAAACCATTCAGATGTAGAAAATACACCTTTAATGTGACATACATTTTTTTTTTTTGTAACTCATGAAGATGTCATTTTGACAAAAACCTTTGGAGTCGTACATGTATGGTACAGGAGTTGGTATCTGAAGTTGATCATATTTAAATGTGTTTATAAATTTATGCAAGTCAACCAGATTTAGGAATGTGTACAAAAGCCTATGGAGAAAAGATGTGATGGAAAGAATTCCATAAACACCACTTAATTTTCCCCGTAGTGACCTATTAGTCATGAAAAGCAATGACGTCCTAATAAGTAAGATTTAGCAGTGAAAATTCTTTAAAAACCATAACTTTATACACTAGAACGTGTACACAGAGTATGGAAAAAGAAGGTACAAAATCTACAGAGAATAACGGATATCTGGAAAGTTTGTCAACTCAACTCGGGGACAACTCAACCATTACAACAATTCGACCTTGTAGAACAGTAGGGTTGCAGTGTCTACTGTTTCACTTCAGTGGGCACCAATTGATGACTTTTGTGGAGGATAGAGCAGTTATCCTTTATTTTTCTTCAACAGCATTCCATAAAAAAACAGCCCTGATTGTTTAATGTCTGCCAAATCAGGAACCTACATGTAACTGTTAATGTCTATCTGCATCACAACCCTACATGAGGACTTACAAATGAATAAATCTGAGTGAATTATAACAGAACCTATAAACAGAAGAAAAATAAAACATGTTGCATAATTATAAAGAATGTGTAAATTGTCATTTGATTTGCAATGATGAAGTTTATGAAGGATAAATTTGCTATCCATCATGCCTTGTGAAACTCAGAAAAATGTAGCACGTCTGCGTCCCATATTCCACTCGGCCTGCGGCCTTGTGGCATATCGGACGCAGAAGCGCTTGTGGGATAACTTAAAATGACTGTTAAAAAGTTTCACATACAATTCCCACTGACTGCATAGGGAATACTCAGTGGTGAATTATGTATACAGCCTTGTGACTATAGTTGTAAGTTCCACGCACAATTCACACTGACTGCATAGGGAATACTCAGTGGTGAATTATGTATACAGCCTTGTGACTATAGTTGTAAGTTCCACGCACAATTCACCCCGACTGCATAGGGAATACTCAGTGGTGCATTATGTATACAGCCTTGTGACTATAGTTGTAAGTTCCACGCACAATTCACACTGACTGCATAGGGAATACTCAGTGGATGTTCTAATAAGTATGTGCAGAGTTTGAAATCGATCGGGTAAAGGAAAGTGCCAAAAGTGCCACTTAGAACGTGTACTATTCCGCGTTGCGCGTAGTATTCCCAAGCGCTAGCGCTACAGAGCTGGGTTAAAACATTTCGTGAATGGGTAATTTGGAAAAGCGCAAAACAGTACATTTTCAGCTAATTTCGTATGAAAATAGTAGTAGGCCTATATTTTAATTGTACTTGTAATGAAATTAATCTCGCTTAAAACCAAGTAGAATCTGTTGGTGAGGTGTTCAGTCCTTCATTTTTAAGGAGCGCGATCGCGCAGGCGCTCCTACTGCGCTCCTCGACTGTAGGGTCAGCGCCAAAAATAGCGCTCCTCAGAAATCCAAATGAGGGCTCGTCAAACACGGGAAGTTTAAAAATAAGAAGTGATAAAAACGCAAAGGATTTTAAGTCTTAAGCTGGACATGGCTAAAAAAAACGAACCTCGAGCTCGTACGTATTGTATAAGATCGTGTGTTTACAGCGGTTTGTATACTGTGCGTGCACAATCTGCAAATCGCATAGAGCTGCATGAAAACACGTGGGCCCGTACGTGCGAGTGCAGCAATGACTGATTCCCGCTGCGCCGCGCACTAAATCCCAGTGAAGGCATGATGAAAATGCGGTAACCAGTCAATGTAACAGTCGCGCGCGGTGCAATGCACTGCCGTACAGTGTTTTGCGTGCAGGCCGGACGGAATAGACATCGTAAAAATGCCAACAAAACAAGCAAGCTTATTCACAGAACTTGATCTCTCTTGTCTGTGTATGTATTTCCCGTGTTCATGAATTTATTTTGAGGAAGTTTTACTGGTATGTGAAGTGAAACGATGCAGCGTGTTTCACCAAAATCCTATACCTTAAAACGAGTCGCATTGCCGGCCCACCACACACAGTGCATCACAAACGCTCGTACTAGTGCGAAGTTCAGACGTTGTTAGCCAGTTTCTCGTTGTGACTAGCATTGTGTATATGGCATACTTGACCTGCATTTTCCATTATTTTTAAGATTATCGACGGCAGATATTTTCCAATAAAACTTAAGGCAAGTTTGTGTCATTTTGAGGCCCTTTTTGTATTCATAGAGCAATTGAAATAGTTCAGGCTGAAAATTTCAAATAATTTTAACGAATCTGAAAGCAAATATTCAGTTGCTTTATGTGCCGTTTATTCACTCTCCATTTTCCAAGTATAATCAAGTGATGAACCAACTGACAACTGTATTAAAAAATGAAAGCCTAAGCAGTAGTCAAACCTTTTATTAATTTTCATTTAGTTAGTTTTTAAAATAAAGTTTACCTTGTCTTATACAGATACAAAAATGAAAAAAGTAACGCAACTTGAGCATATGTTATTATGCAAAAACTAATAATAATGCAGCCCCTTGAATAAATCCTTATATTCAAAAAAAAAAAAAAACAATGGTAACCCATCGTTTTACCGCTGTTTATCCGTAGATTTTAAGGAGAGCGATTTGCTCTCCTCAAATATTTGAGGAGAGCGATTTATAGCTCTCCTGGATTTTCTTCAAATGAAGGACTGGGTGTTATAAAACAAATATTGACTGCTTAATCTTGTGGAGTAGTAAAACTAGCCTCCCATGGTGATCCATGGAGCATTTTTTTTTCCCCTCGGCTTTGCCTCGGGAATAGAAAGCTTCATGGATCACCTCAGTAGGCTAGTTTTACTACACCTCTCAAAGCAGTCAATATTTGTATAATATATTTTTAGCATTCACAAATTTCTTGGAATCGAATACGCTGTCTCTCCATAGCAGCACATAGACTTTACTGTACATAGGATCTTCGGTTGCTAGGGGTATACATGTACATGGTATAGTACTGTGGCAGCCATGCATATGATAGTATTTTTTTGTCATGGGCTAGCGTTTTTTTGTTTTGAATGAGCGCTGAAATAGTACAAACATAGAAATTCAATTTGACACATTCTAAGCATCTTGTTTGCGAAAAAGTACAGTGCTATACTGTATTCTGTTCTGCTTAATGGTACTTCAGTCTCAGTGAAAATTAGTAGTGTACTTTTATAGGCCCTAAGTGTAATTTTTTGTTTGTTTTCCATTGATTTTCAGATGGCATCTCATCGAGCTAGATGTAGCAAACGGATACAAATGCAAAAAAAGGTATGACCTTGTATGTTTGGTGAGCTGACAGAGTTGTTTTGTTAACAGTTTTACCTTGTGGTGGTTAAACATTCCTTTTGTCCTTAAATGTTAGTTTTGAAATTAATGTGTTAATTCTTTATAAATGTTCATTGTTTCGTGGTTGTTGTTTGGTTGCTTACAACCTTAATCTCTGTTCAGTTGTCGTCAGGCAATTTTTAATGACTTGTACCACACACACTTACACAAAAAGTCTCCGGTTTCTGGTATGGAGCTTGTCCAAAAAGTGGTGCGGCGACGCGGCTTTTTTTTTTTAACCTGACTTTTTTGCTTCAAATGTCGACTGATGACTGCAAATGGTGCCCGACTAAACTTAGTGCAAATATATGGGAGTCCAGAGAGGCCACATAAAGCTTATTCTTGATCATAACCCCATCTAAAAACACGTTAAAATTGTGCAGCAGCAGGATTCCAGTCAAACTAGTGAGTTTGGCGGTTTTGAGACATCATCTTTCATTGAAAAAAAAAACTGTTTCATTTTGCCGACGCGCATGGCTACGGCGACACGCGCGCGCGCATACCAGAAACCAAAGACTTTTTTTTGGCCTTATCATGTCTTTGTTTTATTTTGCTTTAAGGCTGATGCAAACATGTTTTTTGGGGGTGTTGAACAATTTGATATGGAAAGGGTTTTTTCTTTTTTTTTTAAAGAATTGTTACTGTTTTAAATCAAGGTGGAGGAGGGGATCTAGGATTTTTTTCCAGGAAGGGGGGGGGGGTCCAGGGGCAATACTAAACCAATTTGCAAATGGATTTTTGATTTTTGATTTTCTGGAAAGGTGGACTGATATTTTTTGCAGTACACCAGACCGCCAATAAGTCGCTCAGAAGGAAGGGGGAGGGATGCCATGGTTATTAGTGGCGCTGTACATTGTGGCATAGACGTTATCAGATAGGTGGCGCTATTCATAACGCTTACAATTTACAGATTCTGACCCCTTTATTATTACTATAATTGTTGGCACTTTTTGGGGGGATGTCAGAGCCGGTGGGGGGGGGGGGGGGGGGGGGGGGTTGACCCCTCAAAACCCCCCTCTGGATCTGCGCCTGAGGTGGTTGCTACAATCTCAATTTTGTAAGTTTTCTTCAGCTGTATATGCCCTCAGCCCAACCAACCTAACTCCCCCTTCCTGGCGATAGGTGTTAACTTTCAATTGCCTTTAATCACAGCGTATTTACAATTGCAATTTCGGTTGATTGTCTTACATGTACAGCCATTTTGGAGTCACTAACACGGATTTACTTTACATGGAGGTGGAAATGTGAGCATTTTTTCATTATTGTTAACAAATGATATTTTAGTGCCATGATGATTCTCAATTGCTTTATTAGTCTACTGGTCTTGCAGACATTACTTGTGGGGTCATGGTTTTTGAAACACAAATTTATTTGTTCCAGTTATTCATTTATTTGTGAAAAAAAGGATTTAATGCCTTATTGTTGCTTTTTGGTTTATATCATATTACCTCAGTTTCCAATTGTTTTTCAGCCAATATTAACAAGCCTTTTTAAATCTTAAAACCTTGTTTTGAATCATATGGAATAGGACCTTAATTGCAGTGATCAGTAGGCAACGGTGGCTTAATTTGCCATTTTAGCTACACATGTAATTGTTTTTCCCCCTTGAACTGGAATATTTGTGCCTGATTGTGTTGGGTACAAGATCTCGCCTCTCCCTTTTTTGTTTTAAATTCAAGCCTTTTACTCTGTCCAGTACTGTGCCTCTAATTTGTAATATCAAAAGTGCAGTACATATAATTAACACTTGATGCATGCTATAGACAGATGGAACCTTAAATTTATTACAATATTTGTTCATACTGAGGCAAGGTTTTAGCCAGCAATAAGAAAGTGGGTGTCCGAAGTTCCAATAAATTGAAAATTTTTATGTCTAATATCAGTCTGTTATAATCCTTTTGCTTGTAAATCACAAATAAATCAGGGTGTTGAAATTCAAAACAGGGTGTCCAGGCTTTGGGACACCCAGACACCCCTATGGTTGAAATCATGCACTGAGGCAGACTTACAGTGTAATGCATGCACTGGGGGATGATGAAAGGCGTTTACCTTCCCTCTGCATGTTGTTTAGTGAAGATGAGGGTAAATGTAGGACATGTCCTTCAAATTGATTCAAGGATTATTACTCACAACTGTGGTGTAAATAACAATTGCATTTGAAGCCTTGTACTTTTTGTAATTTGCATACATGTATGTGTACAGACAATATCACCAAATGAAGATGCACTACAGTATCTATTGAAAGACAAAGATGGACTGCAGGTGGTTCATGTTAGTGAAGCAAAAGGTAATTGTTTGATAATAATGAGTCTGCAATTTCAGCCATGTGTGTTTAATATAATAATGGGTGATAAGTTGCCCTTTTACATGTTTATGAGCACTAAATTTCAACCTGGAAAGTAAATTTCCACTTAACATCAATGAATGTCAAAAGATTGTTGATCTTGGACTAGGGTTTATCAGGGAAGCTCAACAGTTGCTTTAGGAAAATTCAATTTTAGTAATTTTAACACTCCACTGTAAGTAATGGATCATATTTCTGAAATGGCATGTTGTACCGGTAGCTTGTTGTGCATGAATCAAATGTATGTCATGTTTTCCCTTATTACAGCAAGATTCTAAAACAAATAATAAATAATCTTCCAAAAAAAAAGATTTTTTTTTTTTTTAATTTGTGAACATATAGCCAGTTTCTTTATAACTTCAGTAGTTTCAATTTGTGTGGACTTTAACATTTAGGAAAGAAATTTCCATGGTTCACATAGTGAACAAACCCCACCAACACAAATTAGTGGGCGCAGGAAATACATGTAGATGGGTTATAGATTATAAAAACCCTAGTTTGATGGGGAAATTCCCATTAGTATATAATAATAAGTTATCCCACAAGCAACAAGTGGTACTCAGAAAAACAAAGCGTGTCTGCGTCCCATATGCCACGAGGCCGAAGGTCGCAGACACCCTATATTTTTCTGAGTTCCACAAGGCGTGCGTGGGATAACAAATTTATCCTTCATAAACTTCATCATTGCAAATCAAATGACATGTTTTGATTTTCTTCTGTTTATAGGTTCTGTTATAATTCACTCAAAATTATTAATTTTTAAGTCCTCATGGAGGGCTGCGATGCAGATAGACATCTACAGTTAGGTTCTTGATTTTGAAGGTGACACAGGCATTAAACGATCAGGGTTATTTTATTTTTTTGATGGAATGCTGTTGAAGAAAAATAAATAGCAAATTTATCCTTCATAAACTTCATTGCAAATCAAATGACAAATTACACATTCTTCATAATAATTCAACATGTTTTGTCTTCTGTTTATTTGTTCTGTTATGATTCACTCAGAATTATCCAAATCTGAATCTAGACATTTACAGTCAGGTTCTTGACTTGGCATGCATACAAAATCAGGACTGTTGTTTATGTTTTTTTATGGAATGCTCTTGAAGAAAAATAAAGGATAATGGCTGAAGGTCTTCACATTCCAAGGCCTCTTTTTTTTGGCAATGTACGTTTTCAATGATCTGGCTGCATAGTTGCTGGGTTTTTTAAAATGTATTTGAAGGCGTCAATTGGACTCTCTTTGCATCAATTTGGTCTGTAGAATGACTTGCAAAACGTTTACGGATGACAGTCAGGACAGACTTTTTAATCATGCTTAATTGGTATGCCATTTTGTTGATACATGTAGCTTAATAAATATACTTGATTGTCCAATATACCCACACGTGTACATGAGCTACTGTACGTGACGCTTGGTTTGAAACTGTAATTTGGAACTGGTTTCTTTTGCACGCACGCGTTGCGCTCAAATGTGCAGCACATAAGGATTGCAGATGGGGGAGTCCGGATATAGAATGCGGGTGCAAAGCAAATTTCATGACATCAACAGTTGTCATCCCATTGTGACGTATGCCATTTCCTTAATGATATATGTGTAGATGCAGATATACAAGTCCGAATATAGGTTAATAGCCCTAACTAGCAAGCATAGGGGACTGAAGGATATAATACAAAATGAAAGATAGGAAGGGATACGGGTATGACATACTGATGAAATGGCACATTGAGATTAAATAAAATATGCACTTTTCCAGACATATCAAAATATAGTCTGGGAGCAGAGATGACTGGAATGCTGAGGAATTATTGCCAAACAGATCTTATCCAGTGTAGTCATGTGTAACTGTATAGTGACATATTCTAAGCTAATTTAGACATAAAGGTCACAGCAAACCCACAGAACCTGTCAAAACTGTCATTTTAAAAAAAATATGCAAAAAAGAAAGTTAAAGGCCTATAGGCCTAGTCAGTACCAACCTAGTTGGTTCCTGCAGTCTTATTGGTGTATCACACTATGCCACCACCAACAGGAATGTTTGCATAATATAATTTTTTTTCCCATTTGCTCTTAGGGAGGGGCATCATCGCAACAAAAATATTCCAGAAGGGAGAGTTTCTCCTTATATATCCAGGAGAGCTGCTTGACAGAGCAACAGCTGAGCTCCGTGAAAAAACATACTTGGAAAAGCATGGCAGCTACATGTTTTTCTTTCTACACGATGGTAAAAGGATGTGGTATGTTTAATGTTCAGTGTTGCACACCCTTTTCAGTATTCTCCTGTCTTTGACATTGCATAATGTATTTAACAGCAACCTTACATTCTCTGCTCGGCAATAGTGGCACACAATGCATGAGTAACATTTCTTCAGTGCATACTGGTACTTTAACATATCAATAAACTTTTCACCAAAAGTATGTAGGTAGCCATTATGCACCAATTGTGAACAATTTACTTCAATAATTTTTGGAGAGAAAGTTTTTTTTTATCTTAAGAACTGGTAGGGTATGTAAAGAGTACTGTGACTAGTTGAAAGTTCCACACACAATTCCCACTGACTGCATAGGGAATACTCAGTGGTGAATTATACAGCCTTGTGACTAGTTGAAAGTTCCACACACAATTCCCACTGACTGCATAGGGAATACTCAGTGGTGCATTATGTATACAGCCTTGTGACTATAGTTGTAACTTCCACACACAATTCACACTGACTGCATAGGGAATACTCAGTGGTGCATTATATACAGCCTTGTGACTAGTTGAAAGTTCCACACACAATTCCCACTGACTGCATAGGGAATACTCAGTGGTGCATTATGTATACAGCCTTGTGACTATAGTTGTAACTTCCACACACAATTCCCACTGACTGCATAGGGAATACTCAGTGGTGCATTATATACAGCCTTGTGACTAGTTGAAAGTTCCACACACAATTCACACTGACTGCATAGGGAATACTCAGTGGTGCATTATATACAGCCTTGTGACTAGTTGAAAGTTCCACACACAATTCCCACTGACTGCATAGGGAATACTCAGTGGTGAATTATACAGCCCTGTGACTAGTTGAAAGTTCCACACACAATTCCCACTGACTGCATAGGGAATACTCAGTGGTGAATTATGTATACAGCCTTGTGACTAGTTGAAAGTTCCACACACAATTCACTCTGACTGCATAGGGAATACTCAGTGGAAAGTTGGTACCGGTACCTTGTTAATGGTACATGTACATGTAAAGATAGCGATGGCTTTGTTTTTATTATCCTCCTTGCACTTAAATAACAGCCATGGCTGTAAACTCCCCCAGGAGTTAATTTGGTTTGGTGATAAGGTGTGATAGTCTGGTCCAATGAGGTACTTCATAATA
Source organism: Patiria pectinifera (assembly GCA_029964075.1). Taxonomy (NCBI): domain Eukaryota; kingdom Metazoa; phylum Echinodermata; class Asteroidea; order Valvatida; family Asterinidae; genus Patiria; species Patiria pectinifera. The sequence goes on from CM057150.1 coordinate 35,518,314, forward strand.
TTTCCCTTTCCTTTTGGAATTGCATTATATAAACTTATTGTTGGATTCTCACATAATTTAACGCGTTTTTACATTTAATAAGCAGATATCTTTCAGATGAAAAAGTGCTATAATGTTTATTTTTAACAGCATACATACAATTAAGTAAAACATTGTAGCCTAATGAAACCTAAACCTTAATTGGCTCATGTGCCACAGAATGTTATAAAAAAATTATATTGTTTTTATCATCTGATAGCATTGATGGAACCTTTGATGACGGACGCATGGGAAGGCTCGTAAATGATGAACATGTCAATCCATCAGCGATAACTAAAAAACAAATGATTGATGGAAAACCCTACATATGCCTCTTCGCGTCAAGAGACATATATCCTGGAGAGGAGATCACCTATGATTACGGTGATCCTTCAGTGCCTTGGAGGATGGAATGTCAAGTGCAAGATGAAGTCTGTATATCAGAGCCTGCAAGGAATGATGTCGTCTGCGCTGATGGGCAGCTAATCCCTTGTCCAGGTGAGTTCTCTACATCAAAGCCTGCAAGTAATGATGTCATCTGCGCTGATGGGCAGCTACTAGTCCCTTCTCCTGGTGAAGTCTCATCAGAGCCTGCCAGCAATGATGTCATCTGCACTGATGGCCAGCTACTAGTCCCTAGTCCTGGCAAAGTGTCTAGATCAGAGCCTGCCAGCAATGATGTCATCTGCACTGATGGGCAGCTACAAGTCCCTTGTCCTGGCAAAGTGTCTACATCAGAGCCTGCCAGCAATGATGTCATCTGCACTGATGGGCAGCTACTAGTCTCTTGTCCTGGCAAAGTGTCTACATCAGAGCCTGTTAGCAATGATGTCATCTGCACTGATGGGCAGCTACTAGTCCCTTGTCCTGGCAAAGTGTCTACATCAGAGCCTGTTAGCAATGATGTCATCTGCACTGATGGGCAGCTACTAGTCCCTAGTCCTGGCAAAGTGTCTACATCAGAGCCTGCCATTAATGATGTCATCTGCACTGATGGGCAGCTACAAGTTCCTTGTCCTGGCAAAGTGTCTACATCAGAGCCTTCCAGATATGATGTCATCTGCACTGATGGCCAGCTACAAGTCCCTTGACCTGGCAAAGTGTCTACATCGGAGCCTGCCAGCAATGATATCATCTGCACTGATGGGCAGCTACAAGTCCCTTGTCCTGGCAAAGTGTCTACATCAGAGCCTGCCAGCAATGATGTCATCTGCACTGATGGGCAGCTACTAGTCCCTTGTCCTGGCAAAGTGTCTACATCAGAGCCTGCCAGCAATGATGTCATCTGCACTGATGGGCAGCTACTAGTCCCTTGTCCTGGCAAAGTGTCTACATCAAAGCCTGTTAGCAATGATGTCATCTGCGCTGATGGCCAGCTACAAGTCCCTTGTCCTGGTGAGGTCTTATTAGAGCCTGCAAGCAATAATGTCATCTGCTCTGATGGGCAGCTAGTCTCTTTTCCTGGCGAAGTCTCTACATCAGAGCCTGCAAGCAAATATGTCATCTGTGGTGATGGGCAGCTACTAGTCCCTTGTCCTGGTGAAGTCTCATCAGAGCCTGAAAGCAATAATGTCATCTGCGCTGATGGGCAGCTAGTCCCTGTTCCTGGTGGCGTCGCTACTTCGAAGCCTGCAAGTATTGATGTCATCTGCGATGATGGGCAGCTACTAGTCCCTTGTCCTGGTGAGGTCTTATTAGAGCCTGCAAGGAATGATTTCATCTGCACTGATGGGCAGCTAGTCCCTTGTCCTGGTGAAGTCTCTACATCAGAGCCTGCAAGCAATGATGTCATCTGCGCTGATGGGCAGCTAGCCCCTTGTCCTGGTGCAGTCTCAATAGAGCTGCCAAGCAATGATGTCATCTGCACTGAAGGGCAGCTAGTCCCTTGTCCTGGTGAAGTCTTACTAGAGCCTGCAAGCAATGATGTCATCTGCCAAGATGGGCAGCTAGTCCCTTGTCCTGGTAAAGTCTTGACATCAGAGCCTGCAAGCACTGATGTCATCTGCGCCGGCGGGCAGCTAGTCTCTTGTCCTTGCGAAGTCTCTACATCAGAGCCTGTAAGTAATGATGTCATTGGCGGTGATGGGCAGCTTCTAGTCCCTTGTCCTGGTGAAGTCTCATCAGAGCCTGCAAGCAATGATGTCATCTGCGCTGATGGGCAGCTACTAGTCCCTTCTCCTGGTGAAGTCTCACCAGAGCCTGCCAGCAATGATGTCATCTGCGCTGATGGGCAGCTAGTCCCTTGTCCTGGCAAAGTCTCTACATCAAAGCCTTCTAATAATGATGTCATCTGCGCTGATGGGCAGATACTAGTCCCTTGTCCTGGTGAAGTCTCATCAGAGCCCGCAAGCAATAATGTCATCTGCACTGATGGGCAGCTACTAGTCCCTTGTCCTGGCAAAATCTCTACATTATCAGAGCCTGCCATTAATGATGTCATCTGCGCTGATGGGCAGCTAGTCCCTTGTCCTGGTGAAGTCTCATCAGAGCCTGCAAGCAATGATGGGCAGGGGTTGGCTAGCTATCCTGATGAATTTTTCCATGTATTTGAGCCTGTGGCAAATAGCATCAGAAGCGGTGATGAAGGGGTGTTGGCTGCATCATGCTCGTCATCTGATATGAATGAATTCACAACAACACCCAGTTCAGCCACACAATTAATGATGGCCATTTTAGATGGATGTGTTGATGATGAAAATGATTTACATTCCAAATCTTGGGCTACAAAACAACCTTTGCCATTGTCTCACCCCTCCGGTAGGAGATTTCAAACATTGTTTGAAACTTACGAGAAGTCAGCACTGAATGCAAACCAGAAAGGCATGTTGGCCAGTGATGTGGATGCCAGTGACTTAGTGCCTAAAGCTGACTCTGGGTCTGATACTATAACTGGTCTTTATGCAGATGATCAAGAACAAGGTCCTTGCCCTGTGGAAGAAGACTCAGGTTCGGATCCTGGAACAACTGACGATGCTGACTATGTGCCAAGTTCTGATGCTGATTATCATTCGGAATCATCGGAGTCATTGCACATGGAACATGATGATGAAGCCCTTGCTGATACTGATAGCAGTTCATCTCCTCAAAAGATGAAAACAGTTCACATTAAGCACTATGAGAAAAAGAAAAAGTCTGATGGGGTCTTTGTTCGTTCGTACAACAAAGTAAATGTGTGCTTGTATTGTCAGAAACATATCACCGTGATGATTGGTCGTCATTATTTGAGACAACACCCAAATGAAACAGAAGTTTCCAGAATTCTTGCCCTTCCCCCAAAATCAAAGGAGAGAAAAAACCTGCTTGATCTGCTTCGCCACAGGGGAAACTTTTATCATAATGAGCAAGTACATCAAACTAAAAGTGGGGAACTCATTCTGCTACGAAGACCAGGTGCTATTGAAGACAACTGCCCTGAAGACTATGGCCCATGTCCACAGTGTCTGGGATACGTATTCAAAGATGACTTATGGAGACATGCCAAATATCGTTGTGTGGCAGCAAAGGAGAGGGAGCTGGTCAATCAGGAATCTGTCACTATGAAAAAATGTCTCCAAATGGAAAGTGACATTTTGACAAGCAGACACATGGCTTCCAGTTCATATTTGATGTTCCAGAAAGTCGTACTTGCATCAATGAACAGGGATGAAATTTACCTGACTGTGAAGAACGACTCCCTAATTTTGGAGCTTGGAAAACAAGTTCTAAAAAATCAAAAGGATAGAAAACGTCTGTCTGCCCAAAAGATGCGGTCAGTTGCAAGACTGCTTCAAAAGTTGCGGCAGATAAGTCCAACAGGAGGAATGTCTATGACTGACTTCATAAATCCATCCCAATTTGATGTAGTTGTTCAGGCAGTTGAGGAAGTGGCAGGCCAGTCAGATGTTGACGGAGATGAGGATGTTGAATTCAAGCACCCATCCGTTGCAATTAAGCTCGGCCATGACTTAGCGTGGCTTGCAAGGATCAAAAGGGGACAGGGAATTCGAACCAATGACAGCAAAGCAGAGGAAGAAGCCGAAAGATTTCTTCAGTTGCATTCAAGCGAATGGGGAGTCAACGTCTCTGCAAGTGCATCAAGAATTCTGAACAATCGTAAGAGCAGAAAAGTGGAAAGCCTTCCAAAAACAAATGACTTGACAAAACTAACAAAACACATAGTTGGAGAGATTGAAAGCTGTATGAAGCAGATGGAGGGAGCAGAAAAAGACTACAAAGTATACAGACGCCTTCAGCAACTCACCCTAGTTCGGCTGATGCTGTTCAACAAGAGGAGGCCAAAAGAGATATCAAAAGTGGCCATTGATACGGTCATCAATCGACCAAAGTGGGAACATGCACAAATTGATGAATTGATGGATGGTATGTCTTCTCTGGAGAAAAGGTTATCGGAAACACATGACCTCCTGAAAATTGAGGGCAAACGTGGGCGAACCGTCCCAGTCATTCTTCCTCCAGAATGCAGAAAGTCGGTTGATATGATCATCAGGCACAGAGAAGAGTGTGGAATTCCCCCATCAAATATCTACTTGTTTGCCAGAAAGACACCATCAACTTACATGGAGGCAGGCCATCTTCTTCAAGAGATTGTGAGTGAAGTTAGCTTGGAAGCTCCAGAGGACATCAAAGCAACCAAAATGAGGAAGTATACCGCAACAGTTGCGCAAGTCCTCAGTTTAAAACCCCATGAGCTTGAGTGGGTTGCTGAGCACCTTGGACACAATGTGAACATTCACAAAGATTTTTACAGAGTCCAAGAGTCAACTGTGGAGCTGTGTAAGGTGTCAAAGCTGCTGATGGCAATAGATGCAGGGGAGGTTGGAAAGTGGACAGGAAAAACATTGGACGAAATTAATGTTGAAGGTACATAATGACTAATAAATTAAAAGGATGAATACTGTACAGATACTAAATACAAAAACTGGTTCATATTTTACAATTGGTCAAGCGACTTTTATGAAACATAAACAATTGCAATGAATGGCGCTAATTAAGAATTTTCCAACAAGCATCTTCATCAAGGCTTAAAGGATACATTTTTTTCATAATTGTGTGTGGGCTAGCATATCAAACAAAATGTGCTTAGAGTAAATATCAAAAAATATTCTCTTTTTGTTCCCTTCTGTTTTCACACAGACATACATATTGATGAAGCAAGACAAAATAGCGACGACGAAGACCTCTGCCAAGGTAGGGTTAAGTTTGCAAACCTTAATGTAAGGGGTTTTTTTATTACCAATTTTATAGATATAAATATATATACATAAAAAAATTGTTAATTGGTAATTGATAGTTTCAATTCATCAGAGAGATCAGGTAATTCTTCTACAGAATATGAACTGTGTTTATTTTGTTCTTTCTTTCAGAACAACAACCTGGTCCATCATCAGCCTCAGAAGCAGCAGGGCCCAGGCAGCCTTTTGCAAACACTTCGTATCAGCATTCAGGTATTTTATAAATTGTTTTGCCATAACCGCTGGATATATACAGCTTCATCACACTTGAATTCCCTTTTTTAATGTATCATAAGATTGTCATTTGTTTGTTTAATCACAAGGAGGAAATGATCATCACCAGACTGACTCGACGCAGTCTTCTGCAGGAGCCACACAGCAGCAGCTGCCTCCAACAAACGCTTCCCAGCCAGGTACATGTATATTGTACTTCTCCATATTTTTGGTTTACATTCCTATCTAGTTTCCTAAAATTTTAGGATCCCTATCCACTGTGCATTATGCTTATGATGGTGAACCATATTGTCAGATCTTAGCTTTAAGGGGCAAACATCATTGGTATAATTGGTAGTTTATGATTGTTTGATTCCAGTTTAAGTAACCTGTGACAATTCGCTTGTCAATAGGTGCTCACAATTTTGTGAGAAGGATTAAAAAGCAATTTGGTTTTCATCAACAAATAAACAGATATTGGAGTTGTGGGAAGATTGTTTTGACTCCTCTTACTAATACCACAGTTGGTAGGCATGACGGGCCAATTTGAGGACTGTACAACAAATGACTGATTGCAAATCAGCATCCAAATTTGTCTTAATTTAATCAAGTATTCATATTTTCAAGTTTCAATATGCTTTTTGTCTCAAATTAACAAATTTGAGATGTAATAACTTCTTCAAGTGATTCAAAATCTTGTCAACATGATGTTTTATTGTTGTTGTTTTTTCAGAAGAAAATCGTCGGCCTGGTCCATCATCAGCCTCAGTAGCAGCAGGGCCCAGGCAGCCCTCTTTTGCAAACACTTCCTATCAGCATTCAGGTATTTTTGGGGTCACTATTGTCTTACTGTATGTGCCAAATCCCAAAAATGTTTGTATAATTATAAGCAAATAAAATTGCATACATGTTGGTTTCTTTAGACACATTACATAATGTGAAGCATGCATGAGACATTTGTATCGAGCACTATAATTAGTAATAACAATAGTTATGCTTATAGTATAAGTATAACGATTGTTAGTATTAAATAATAGCTTCTTACTTGTCAATGTATTCCCATGTGTTGAAATCTAACACTGTTCTTAGGCTTCCAAATCTTGTCTAACATGGAAGATCAGGTAATTCTTCTGCAGAATTTGAATTGTGTTAATTTTGTTCTTTCAGAAAATCAGCCCGGTCCATCATCAGCCTCAGTAGCAGCATGGCCCACCAGCAGGCAGCCCTCTTTCGCAAACACTTCCTATCAGCATTCAGGTATTTTATAAATTGTCTTGCCATAACTGCTTCATCACACAGCGAGTGGACTGTTTACGTAATACAACATTTTAAAAATAGTTTTCAATTAATAAAAAAAGACTTGTTCCGAGACTTCATGTATTCGTCATTCAATCTCCTTAGTTTAAGCCTGTACAGTCACCTTTAGTCTGGGGTTTACCCAGCAAGGACACTGAGTGTGAGAAAACTGACCCTCCAGGCAAGCCCCATTCATGTGTGTACAAAACTTGAAAAAACATTAATCCCTTTTTGTATAACCTCTCTCGTTGCTGCTCTGTCAATGGCTTACAATCATACCTGAGGCTGTTTCCAACCAATCCCTGACCCTGATATAGGTCTCTGGGGCAGCTGGTTGGCCAAAGGGTGTTCGGTGTAGCATTGGGTTGGGGGTGCAGCAGAAAGAGACTATCCAAACAGTCCCTTGTTCATCGTCTGTCATCCGTTCCCCCCTTCCTCCCCCCCCCCCCCCCCCCAATTTAATGTATCATAAGATTGTCATTTGTTTGTTTAATCACAAGGAGGAAATGATCATCACCAGACTGACTCGGCGCAGTCTTCTGCAGGAGCCACACAGCAGCAGCTGCCTCCAACAAACGCTTCCCAGCCAGGTACATGTATATTGTACTTCTCCATATTTTTGGTTTACATTATACGGTCTAGTTTGTAATGTTGCCAGATCTAATCTGGCAATTGCTGGCTACAACGCCCCCCTCCCCCCGAAGGATTAGCCTTTGCTTCTTGAAGTCAACCAGAAACTTATTCCAGGATGTTCTGCATGGTTTGCATCTCAATATATTTGAACTCCTGCATCATTTCAATTTTGGGTGAGAAATCTAAATCCTGCTCTACAGCAGGGCCGAGTTCAACCTGGGTTGAAACCAATCTTGGGGTTGATGAGGTTTGAAAATTGTCAAGTGTGAAACATAGCTTGTTTCCAACCCTGCCTGAACTGCGACCAAATCAACCCTGCGATTTGACAAGAATCATGGAAAAGCCTATCATTGTTTGGCTTGCATTTAAAGTAGCCTTGCTGCATTTTGTGTAAATGGTGTTGATACAACATTGCTAAAAAGTGCAGATTCATACATACAACTCTATTCGGAACTTATGATGAAATATTGTCCCAATTGTCTAAATTATTTCCAATGTTTTTTCTTCAAATATTAGGAAGGGTTAAAGTGTTATGGACTCCACAAGAGACCAAAGCTGTATGGGAAGGAATGCGTGAGTTCATTGTGAGGGAAAGAACTCCCTCAATGGAGCCTTGCCTAGCCTGCATCCATAACCATCCAATCTTGCATCGCAGGAGGTGGCAGGACATCAAATGGAAGACATATGGGATTATTAAATCTCTACTGAGGAAAAAAACCCAAAGAAAATAAACAATCCTGTCGGAAGTCTCTTGAGGGAATCATGTTAAATCAAAATTGCGCCAACTGGTTAAGTGTGGGAAAGGGAAGAGACAACAAAGGATTTCATTTCTGTTAACGAAACTTGATGTTTATTTACATGCAAACGATTTTTCCAGTCAAATTTCAAGTTTACCTAGTCTTCAATATGGCCACCTTCTCATTTGATACACATCTGAAGTTTTTCTTGTGGGGCTTCTGAGCTTGGGTGTTTACATGTACGACTCCACCAGCAAATCTGAATGACCTCCAGGAAAGGATAATTCACGAAGTGGACATTCTGAGACAAGACAGGCAGATGATTCTCTGTGCATTATCAGCAATGATTCCCCTAGCCCATATCGAACAAGGTCGCCATGTTCAAGACTTAACAAAAGTTGATATTTGACTGGCAAAATGTTTTGCATTTAAATTAACGTAAACTTTGATTAAAAGTAATAAAATCCTTTGTTGTCTCTTCCCTTTCCCACACTTAACAAGTTGGCGCAATTGTGGTTTCAATTAATCCCCTTAATTGTCTTGTGTGCAGTCAACCGTGAAGATTAATCAGGTGAAACTGGCACCAAAAGAAACGGGAGAAGTTACTCTAAAAACTGTGAAAAGATATCATATATAACGCTACATTGTAAAACAATGAGCAATTTTAAAAGTGTATAGTTTTTTCGACTCGCCCTGTAGTTTGAAATACTACGTTGAAATTCAAAAGTGAAGAAATGTTATAATCAGTATGGTAGTGGGATGATCTCAAAATCTGTTAAGTGCGTTTTAGATTACTCTGACATGGTCTTGTAAGAAATTAGGACAAGAAAAAGTCATGGTAAAAAAAACCCTGGTTTTATTCTTTAAGGCAATGACTGGTTCTACAGTCATGTAAATTAACATGTAAGAATTTAAATAGGGAGAAGTTTTAGAAAACAACTGATTTTAACTAATTTTATTCTTTAAGTCAATTTACTAGTTCTACAGTCATGTACATTAACATGCAAGAATTTAAATAGAGAGAAGTTTTAAAAAAACAACTGATTTTAACTAATTTTATTCTTTAAGGCAACTACTAGTTCTACAGTCATGTAAATTAACGTGTAAGAATTTAAATAGGGAGAAGTTTTAGAAAACTGATTTTAACTAATTTTATTCTTTAAGGCAATTTACTAGTCCTACAGTCGTGTAAATTAACATGCAAGAATTTAAATAGAAGTTTTAAAAAACAACTGATTTTAACTAATTTTATTCTTTAAGGCAATTACTTGTTCTGCAGTCATGTAAATTAACATGAAGAATTTAAATAGAGAGAAGTTTTAGAAAACAACTGATTTTAACTAATTTTATTCTTTAAGGCAATTACTAGTTCTACAGTCATGTAAATTAACATGTAAGAATTTAAATAGGGAGAAGTTTTAGAAAACAACTGATTTTAACTAATTTTATTCTTTAAGGCAATTACTATTTCTACAGTCATGTAAATTAACGTGTAAGAATTTAAATAGAGAGAAGTTTTAGAAAACAACTGATTTAAACTAATTTTATTCTTTAAGGCAATTACTAGTTCTACAGTCATGTAAATTTACATGCAAGAATTTAAATAGAAGTTTTAGAAAACAACAGATTTTGACTTATTTCATTCTTTAAGGCAATTACTAATTATACAGTCATGTAAATTAACATGCAAAACTTAAATGGGGAGAAGTTTTAGAAAACAACTGATTTGATTATTTTAGGCTGTGGCTAGTCCTGTGATCAGGTGTTTTACTTTACAGTGATATATGGTCTTTTCAGAAATTAGAACAAGACAAAGTCATCGTAAAAAACAACTGATAGTATTTTTTAAGGCTGTGTCTAGTTATAACATTTCTTCACTTTTGAATTTCAACGTAGTATTTCAAACTACAGGGCGAGTAAAAATAACTGTACACTTTTAAAATTGCCCATTGTTTTATATGATAGGACCTGATTAAGTCGACATGGCGTAATAATTTCTCCCATTAAATTAGTTTTTGTATGCAACATGTTGCCATGATGTGGCATGGCACTCATAGAGCCCCGTAGTGACTAGTTGTGCAGTCATGTTTTGGGTTTTTTATGGCTGTGGCTAGGCGTACAGTCAGGTGTTAACTTTAACAGTTTTGTAGGGAGATGGGGGTTAGTAGGAACAAATTTCACCCAAAACAGCTGTATTTTACAAACAAATATTCAACAAACAGCAACTATACCAGCTTATAGGTATATTTGTGGACTACAAAGGTCGCCCATACAATTACTGAATTTGTTTATTGTTAGTTAGATAATCCACATAAAACATGTCAAGTGTTCCTACTTACCCCACCTATGGGGTAAGTTGGAACATAGTATGGGGTACGTTGAAACAATGCTAATACCCGGGTAGATAAACACTACTAACTTTATTACTGAATGTTTAAGAAACAATTACAGCCTTTATATGAGTTTTAAGCACAACAATGCTAATACCGGGGTAAAAAGTGTCAAGTGTTGGTACTTGCCCCATCTATGGGGTAATTTCAAACATAGTATGGGGTAAGTTGAAACAATGCTAATACCGGGGTTAATGTTCAAATCATGTTGAAACTTGTTCCAATTAGCCCCACACCAAATGTTTTAACTAGCCCCGGCAGGCCAAGTGACACATGTAAGCTTACTGTACAAAACGGGGGCAACCATAACACAATTTAACCTCATTTTGTAGCCGAGTATTTTAGAGCCTAATATACCCCACAAATAGTCAACATGATCTATAAACATTACTAAGATAATACAAAATTTCTAACGGATGAAAAATTTACTCATACACGTAAGTGGAAAAATCAAACATACCTTTCTCACTTCTGCAGCCGTGTGGCATCAGTGCTGCTTGAAATATGGTGGGTAGCTGTTGCTAGGGGCTACCCGTAGAGGACAATTTTTCATTAATTCAATGAAAGCTATAGGAGAAAATCTCAATGTTTCAACTTACCCCGCATTCCGACTAACCCCCATCTCCCCTAGCCTACACCTTAGGTAAGGCCAAAAACAAAAGATAGTCCGTCTCTGGTCAGTGCACGCGTCAATTTTGACCCTGTGCGTAATCCTTTTTTTTCCCCAAAATATTTGAAAAAAAAAAAATTCAGTTGTTTCAAGCTGTAGTTGGCAACAGACTCACCTTGCCTGAGCTGTACAATTATCCTGCTTGAAGAAGGAAAAAATCCAAGAAAAAAAAAGCTTCGTCGCTGCATCAAATCTGGGACTTCGGTCTGACCAGAGACAAACTAATTTTTTGGGGGGACCTAAGGCACTTTTAATACTAACAAATTTGTTGATGTTTCTAAAATTAAAAACAAAAAAAATGTATATGAAAGTAAGTTTTCTCATGTTTATGACCACTTTGCTAAGTTTTCTCGTGTTTATGGCCACTTTGCTAAGTTTTCTCATGTTTATGGCCACTTTGGTTTAAAAAGGAACTAGCAAGGGGTTGGCCAGGCACTTACCTGAGAATAAATAACTTACACAAAAATAATTGCAAGGAAGTAATGTCAAGCTCATCAGGAAGCTATCATTTCATTTTCATTGTGTGCTAGAAATCTAGGGCAGATTTAACAGCAAATATCTTGCAATAATTCTCTCAAAGATGCTGTCATTTTATTGATAAAATAGCAATTGCAAAACTTTTATTTTCATTGTATGCTAGAAATCTAGGGCAGATTTAACAGCAAATATCTTGCAATAATTCTCTCAAAGATGCTGTCATTTTATTGATAAAATAGCAATTGCAAAACTTTTATTTTCATTGTATGCTAGAAATCTAGGGCAGATTTAACAGCAAATATCTTGCAATAATTCTCTCAAAGATGCTGTCATTTTGTTGATAAAATAGCAATTGCAAAACTTTTATTTTCATTGTATGCTAGAAATCTAGGGCAGATTTAACAGCAAATATCTTGCAATAATTCTCTCAAAGATGCTGTCATTTTGTTGATAAAAAAGCAATTGCAAAACTTTTATTTTCATTGTATGCTAGAAATCTAGGGCAGATTTAACAGCAAATATCTTACAATTATTCTCTGAAAGATCCTGTCATTTCATTGATAAAATAGCAATTGCTAAACTTTTATTTTCATTGTATGCTAGAAATCTAGGGCAGATTTAACAGCAAATATCTTGCAATTATTCCCTCGAAAATGCTGTCATTTTATTGATAAAATAGCAATTGCTCAACTTTTTTCATTGTATGCTAGAAATCTAGGGCAGATTTAACAGCAAATATCTTGCAATTATTCTCTCAAAGATCCTGTCATTTCAGTGGTCAAATATGAATTGCTATGAATTTCATTTTCAATGTATGCTAGAAATCTAGGGCAGATTTAACAGCAAATATCTTGCAATTATTCCCTCGAAGATCCTGTCATTTCATTGATAAAATAGCAATTGTTATATAGAATTGAAAACTTAAATAATCCACCTCTTAAAATCAACTACTAATCCACTCAAAAACAAACCTCAAAGTTGGTAGGACTAATCAGTCATACTAAATCAAAGGGGTATAAAATGAACTTCACTATTTCATGAACTACATAGCGTTTTGGGGCTCTTGCAATACAATAAATGTGTTCTATTTTTTGCTTGAAAACATGAGGAGCATTTTTCTTCTATTCTACACATGTGTAGTAATGCAACTCTTAAATTGTCCACATGTACAGTTCACTTTAGAAAGCCAAAGCTTGTATAACATGGCCCCACATACTCTGGTTGAGGCCTTGTGTCAACCCCATGGTTTTTAAACAGATAATAAAGTTAGGCAAAACCGAAACTTGAGTGCCATATCCTTTTTTATTGTGTAAATTGCACTTATTTCAAAAAAAATTGTCCCCACTATTGTGTTGGTGGAATGACATCTACAATTTAAAGGACAGATCAAGATGTTAATGTTATATGGGGCAAGTGAACTAGGACTTATAAATATGCACAATTTATTGAATACAAGCTAAAGTAATCATCCAAAATTATCCCTGCAAATAAAGGGCAATCCATGTACCAAACCAGCTCAAGCCCCACTCAACCTCTCTGGTCACACAATGTCTAAGGACGTTTGTTTAGGAAAGAAAGTTGCCACCAAAAAAGCCCGAATTTTACTGGCTTTAATAATCCTCAAAACTTTGAGCTCTAATAAAAAAGTAGTGGCTTATAGGTTTAACTGAGATTCCCCTAACTTGGAGCTGGACGCTATTAATGTAGACCGTTCTGTTCAGTTTAAAGTCAGATTAACTCCCTCTACTCCTAATGGTTGGAGACAGTTTATAATAATAAGGCTCTGTTTGTAATGCCAATGGAACAAAGTCTCCACAGGGTTACTTTTGCCACCAACCGGGCCACTGCAAAAACAACTGCACTAGGAAAACCTTCTGGAACAAGTCATTTGCATAATTTATTTGCATATGAAGCGCCACCATCAGGCATGGACTGGTTAGTTTTTTTCACACAGCTGTAACACAACATGTCTCCATAAGAATGCTTCGTGGAGACATTTAGGAAGTTACTAAAATAGACCAGTAAGGGTCCCTGGAATCTCTGTATTATTTTTTTCCTTACAAAACCATATGTTGGGTCTCCACAAGAAACTGGGACTCCACAAGGATGGTGGTGAACTCACGGGAGTCTCCACAAGGATGTAAATTTAGAAACACCCACACCCCCCCCCCACCCACACACGCACATACCCACCCACCCACCCACGGAAGGACAAGGCGGAAACAGTATGCCCCTTCGGCTTTGCCGCGGGGCATAAAAATCCCAACAAAGTAAGCCTAAATGTGAAAATCAAAATTTGGCTCCGTCGACACGTTTTTGTACATGGTCAGTGTGTGGCCTATGTTTACGGAGGCAGTCCAGTAAATAGGCCACATTTTGGGGCTAGCTTCAAGAAAGCCGGCCCCGGCTAAATATACTCCCACTGCCAAATTTGAACTTCAATAAAAAAGACAAGTCTGGGGATTTTCCTGTTTTTATCCATGCCCAGCATGCATTGCAAATGTCATCAATGTTTATTTCATCCTTTTGCCCCTCCTGCCCCCTTCCATATAAACCGTTGGTCCCCCCTCCGCAGTCAAATTTTGAAACTACGCCCATTTCCAGATTCTCGGAAAATGGAGAAAATAACTGACCGAATTCCTTCTTTAAAAACTTAAGATTTCGAACCGTGTTTTCCACTGCATCAACTTCAGAAGAATCTACAGTAGTTCAGTCACTTCTACCTAGCTTTCCAAGGCCAAATGGTTCACTTTTTAGACCAAAATTGGCAAACTTACTTTGACTGTTGTGACGTTTTTTCGAAAGTCCTCCACCATACGTGCCCCGCCAATTTACGAACGCGCAACGAACCACGTGGGATTGGTTTGTGAACAAATCCCTGGTCCCTGTGCTATTGCAATGATTTCAAAGGCATTGGGAGACGCGAACCAGTTATTTGTGCGGCGCCTTATTTATCAATGAAAATTACCTGGCATTTTTTTTGTGGGGTAGTTTTCAGTTTCTTTTAGCTTGGGGGTAAAAGTAGTTTTTTTTTTTCTTCCAATTCAAAATTTTTGCATAACATCTTTTTAAATTCTCCCAATTTTTATAATAAACAATATTGGAGTCCTGCAAAAATATCGTCTTCATAGTTTGCTTTGTTTTGTTTTATTTTGAACTGAGGTCCCTGGCTTGGATTTGTATTGATCATGGATGGTTCACCCCTTCCATTAAATTGGTATAGGCCAGGACTTTGCGGAATATATATGCAAATTGTACAGGTGCAAGAGGCTTTTCTTTCATCACGTGATAACTACGCCCAAATAGAAATTATAGTGTCCGCGATTTCTGTATTCCTCTATTCAATATTTAATACTTTCTATTTAATATCTAACATTCCTCTATGTAATCAATTTAGCCATAGAGGGCGGGCTTCCGATTAGTGCGGCCAAAATAACTTGTCCTCTGATAACCCCCAATAAAAAATGTACACAGCAGAATTAAATTGTACAAAAACATCTTTTTAAGGGAATATGGAAGGGGTCAAACAAAGTGCGCATTTTGTTCTTTAAAGTTGTTTATTGGTAGCGGGGCCCAGACAACAAAATTATCGTTCATTCGGGAGGGGGGGGGGGGGCGGCAGTAATTTATAGTTTTGAAAGTTCCAATTTTTGGTGTTCATTCAGTGCTAGATAAATATTTTAAAATGCTGTTTGTTTTCTAATGTAAGAGTCACTATGGTGTCGCAAAGCTGACACAATGATTCATTCAAGACAGCTTCAACTTATTTGAAGTTGTCTTGAATTAATCAAAGAAGCTGTCTTGCAGACCGAAGTGGGGCCACCAGAAATGCCTTTTAAGATAAATCCACCAAGGAACAAGTGAAGACGACTGTTTTTAATACGAAATTGTAGTCTATTTATCCCTGTTGCCACTTTCTAATAAAAAGAAAGAAAAGAAAGGAAACACTGCACCCCTCGGCCCTCCCATAAAATGTGATCTAGCCCCGCCCCCTCCACATAGGAATGGGCAACAACTGGCCTGTCGGTGACCCCTTTCTTAACCCCCTAACAATAAATGCTTCTGGATCCATCAGTGATTTAGCTGTCTAATCAATTTTTTATTGCATGAAGTAAATTTGTGATTGGGTTGATAAATTTTCTACGGAATTTCTTTGGATATCCTCATTATGAAGCCTGCATGCCTGATTACAATTCAGAGGCGGGAGATTGGTCCATCACTGAGGGAGGAATGGAGGCATAACACAACAATCATCTAACCTCAAAAGATTTCTCCTTGATTGACTCTATTCATTGCATGCAATGATTTATTACACGATAATAATCATACAAAGAACACAATGTCAAATAATAATTCCTGACGTCTTAAACTTTGCCCAAAATATCTGGAAAAACAAAAGAAGAGATCAGAAATGTTTCTGCACCAATAACAAATAATACAAATGACTTACAAATTCCAACATATCTCTACTCATAGTTAACAAATAAACTTACTTCCGCCAAACAGTGCAAATATCAGATATTTAATTTTTATTTTTAAGTTAAGACAAGATAAGTTTGCGGTAGCACCATGTGAATAAATCTCTTTTGAGAGTATGTGTGGTTCTGAAAAGAACCAGAGGGACTGAACGTTTCGAACAGTATGCTCTGCCTGTCGTCAGGAGAATGAGGGATTCCAACGATGATGCCATGTTATAAGGATGGGTGCGGTGAGGCGTGAGAAGGATGCAAACTGGTGAAGCTCGAAACCGGTGAAGCTGAGAAGGATGCAAGCCGACTGATTTATTCACATGGTGCTACAGCAAACTTATAGTGTCTTTCCACCATGCAAACCTTCAAATCTTATTTTCAAGTTAAATAAACAAATTGACTGTAGCAGGATGACCGTTCTGGATTACCGTACCGGAACAGGAATCCGGAGGTCACAGGGTCAAACCAGCTTCAGTCAATTTCTTTGTTCAACTTTCACGTTATTATAATGCACCGAGTCAGTTCTCCTTTGTGGTTTATTTTTATGACAGAAACCAAACAATCCAGAAGTCAGCAGATTATCCTGACTTGGAGTCCGTGCCCGAGTGATGACCTTATCTTACAGAGTCGAACATTAATGATCACAAGATAAAAATCACAATTATGTAGTTTGTAAGCCAAGGCTTAAAGGCATATAGGAACATTTGTATTTCATGCATTTTGTTCGTTTCCAATACATGTAATATTATCACTGTTCCACAGAGGAATACTCAAAACCTAACATGTTGAAGCTTTGGATATTACTTTTTAAGAAAAGAGTGAAATATCCATGCACAAACTTTTGATCAATAAGTGCGATTTCGTCCATAAAACTCTCTTATTTCCGAAAACCAGTCAATTGACTTATCATTGGAGATCACCTACATTTCTTGATTTCTTCTCAATGACAAGCAAGCCAGATGGAATAATTTCACAGGGTGTTTAGTACCAGTACGATCTTTAATCCAAGTGAGCTTTTTGATTACAATTTGGTAGGTTACTTTTGGGATAAATGCAAATGATCCCATCCCATATCCCTTGAAATGTGTAAATTAATGAGTAAAAAGTCCCCAACATTTAAAACTGCAATCAGTTCGGCTTTGCAGTTACAGTGCGTAAATCCCATTTTCATCAAAATCTTCTTTCATGTGTCATGCCAGCAACAACAGTTAAACATTATTTACATTCAGTTTTCATTTCCAATGTGAACAAATCAAAACGCTGATTCAAAGTCTACTTTTCCTGCAGAACTATTTTTACCAAATTGAATGGTTGCATTTGGGCATGTTATAAACGACTGCTATCACCTGGGCAACTGCAAAATATCAAAACTGTTAGAAACAAAAAACGTCAGTTTTTGTACAGAACATTGATCACACTTGGAACAAACAAATCTAGTGTCAATCAATACTTTGAAGAGGCTTGCAATGATCAAAACAAGCAAATTGTCCACTTGTACCTATATCAACATAATCAGAAACACAGAAAAATTTTCGTGTATACAACAATTGCAACGATTGGTCCTGAATGAGCAAACACGACTGTCCTCTGACAAAAATGCGTCATTTGGCAATGCACCATTCTACATGTATATATTATACATGAATTGTTTGACAGTATGAACACTGGTTTAGTAACTCTCAATATGGACATAGGCCTATAGTTGAATAGTAAACAAAATCCACGTTATACTGTCCTTACACAACTTCACCACTTTAAAGGTATATTACATAAAAAGTCAAGATAAAGATATATACAAAAGTTAGCAAACTGGAATCATTTATGCATAAATTACATTAATTTACAGAAAGAATTTGATAAAGAATGAAGCACAATCACTCAAAAGAAACATCTATTTGGAGGCACGTGAACTTGTGAGGTTTTTTAATTTGTCGAAGCTGAGGCAAATGCTTTTCTTTTTCAGAGTTTACATGTTTATGCAAAACAATTCAAAAGTACCCGAGGTTTGGAGTATTATTCTGTATAGTAAGTTTTGCACAGCACTGGTCTATGGAAGGGTGTCATGCAGCCATTTGTGTGTGGTCACATTAGTTTGTTTGAATACCATTTTACTACATTGATCGGATAACAGGGTAGGAGGAGGCCTTTGTCACAAAAGTTGAAGACATCTCACACAACTTTTCCCTAAGATGATGCGATGCAAGATATTTTCTCAAAAGAAATGGAAAGGAGAGGTGGATTCTCCTGTTTAATTGACGATTAGATTGTAGATTTATAATAGTACTCAGAGGTCACCCAAAATACAAGGTCAATTTAATATCACTTTCAAGTGACACCCAGAATGCTCAGTACAGTGCTATTATGTTTGAAGATTTCAATGAATCATTTTGTACAGGAAATGTTGATTGACTTTTCACTTTGATTGATTGATTGATATTTTTTTTGTCAGTGGAATGACAAACTATGCTGAGTATATTTGTATTCATAATGTAAGAGGATTCCAAATAAATATATTTGTATTGAAGCCGTTTTGTTGACTTTTTCATTCATTATGGAGCCCCTTACTGTCCTCTCAAAGCAAAATTTTGTTGTTGTTTTTGTTTATTTTTTGTATTTTTTTGTGTGGGGAGGGGGTTGCAGAGCATTGACTTCACATAAAATGAACCATCATACATGCTACTTGTTTCGGTTTAATGGGGCTCGTGAGCGTGGTGCATTCATAGGGAACAGGGTGAGAGTTATGACTTGGTGGGAGATTATTTAGGCTCGGAAATCTCCCTCTGCTGTTTCCTTCAGGTGAGGGAGGTTTTCACTGACAACTTGTCTGATGAGCTCAGCATCGAGGTCAATGTTACGAAGTTTCAACCAGCATAACTCAGGGAGACCTTGGAGATGATGGGTGAGAGCCCTCACTGCATCCAAACTGAATACATTGCCATCAAGGTCAAGCGCCATTAAACCATGCCTAGTAGGAAGGATGCTTATCAGGTCCTTCACATCATCATCTACCAACCTGCATGCATGGAGGTGCAAGAATGAAAGGGATGACAGGATGTGGCTGACATCTCCCATCCGCGCATGCAGGTTGGTGCCATACAGCATGAGATGCCCCAACCTGCATCCTTCCAGTGCCTTCAATAGATCAACAACCTCATCCGGTGATCGTTGCTTCATAACCAAACCAGGCTCGCCTATTTGTTCCTGCATGCGGAGAAAGCTGTGTGATACACGCCCCACGTCAAACCATGACTTTGCCTCAATTGTAACCACAATTTGTAATTGAGCATGGTGCTGTACATCCACCACACCAAGTGTTTCCTCAAGAAGGATAAGCTCCTCCCCCTCCTGCTCAGACAAGTAGTAGTAAAGAATTATCAGCCTAGCTGACTTCATGCTGTCACTCAGAAGAATTCCCCTGAGAAGGGTAAGCACCTGCTTTCTCACATACATGTTAAAAACTGTACCTTCAAGTGGTGGAGTGACATGCTGTATGTAGTAGCTCAGTGGTTTCAGGTCTTCGTTACTCTTGCAGTCTACCTTAGTTGGTCTGACTAGTTTGGTAGCCAACTCTTCTAAACTAGACTCGAACAATAGCAACCGAGCCAATCTCTGCAGTTTGCTCTCGTCACCTTGCATCTTTTTTATGTAACTCAGAATGAGGCCAGCAGCCTTTCCTGATCTACCGCAACAAAATCTCAGCAGGTATTCCATTTCATGAACATTATGGGTTCCAATCCGCTTCAACTGGCGACAGAATTTTGTTCTGCCAAAAAAAACCCCGTCAAGCAATCGCACCAGGTGATATGCTGCGAAGTATTCTTGGATGGACTTGTGGGGGAAAGTGACCAGCACTTTTACATCCAGACCACATGTGAACGTTTCACATTGAACAAAACCCACACGACAACCCTCAGCTAAGGAAGACTGACAATCCTGAAATTCAGTTTCATCAAACATGAGTCTTTCCCCGCTAGAGTCTAATAACCCTTGCAATGCAACACGCCCCAAGTCATCAATGATGGACATCATGTTAGACATTAACTGTTTATCACTCATTTCTGTATTGCGGCGCTTGAAAAGAGCCACTGCAAACTCTTTGTACAGCTCAGTAATTCTCTCTGGCAAGGACTTTTGATTCTTCCAAACAATGCACAGCATCTGGGAAATGATTGGAACTACAGATATTTCCTGCAGATTTGCATTGTCTTCCAGATATGAAACCAATGCCTCTCCCATGTCAGCATCATCAGGATGGTTTAATCTGATATACTGATCTCTGTCTCGTGGTGTGAAACCTGATGTTTCAACCCGAGCGTAATTTGGGTGACCCCCCAATACATAATCCACCATGTGCGGTCGGGTAGTGACCAACACAAAACTTTTTGTAAGGACTCTGTTGTGTAAGATGTCCTGTACCCTGTACACGCCCTCCTTAGATTGCAAAACATGAGATGGAATTTCATCTAATCCATCCAACAGCAAAGCAATGCGTGATTCATGATCAGCAATAAACCCTTTCACTATGGTTTTCGTCAATTTGGTGTCTTGAGCTAGAATTTGGTCAAATATGGCATCCAAGACACAACTAGATTGCTGCATTTGCCTCAGCTTTATCCAAAGCACAAGATCGAATCTACCAAGAAGGGGTTTGGAACTAAGGGTGATGGAGGAGTTTGCAACCTTCACTAACAGGGTTGATTTACCCGTCCCGGCCCCGCCAACAAGAAGAATCTTGATTTCCTTAACTTTTTCCTGATTGAACAAATCATCCAAGGAATTGAGATTGTCATATAGTGCTTCATCCAAGAATAATTTTCCTTCTGGTAATGTCACCGACCTCACTGATTTTGTTTTGTCTGGAATGTTCTTTTGCAGGCGGAGCGGAATAAAGAATTCAATATCTACATTACGTGTCCCCAGTATAGGGTGTGCAGGAATAGTCCTTGCAGTTTGCTTGTAGCTGTCGATAATTTCCTGTTGCAAATCCCCAAAGGTACCTGGCCCCTGGAGACTGGTGTTTTCTAAGAGAAATCATAAAATTAGTATGAGTAAACTATTTATTAAGCATACATGAACATGATCCATAACAATTCTTTCAAGCTGCAATTCATCAAAACCGAACATCTGCATGCCCAGTTTTCGACCTATCATTTTTCTTCTGTAAACAGGTTTATTTTTTTTTCCTGTCTTCCGTAACAAATTCCATTGGTTGACTTCGACGTTTCCAATTACATGCAGTAAAATGTACACTGAGAAATTTTGCCTGGGATTTAAATTTACGTATCCAGATTTCCTTTTTAAAGGGTCTATGTGGTGATTTTTTTCTTATTTCTTAGGCACACTATTTGTGCAACTTTCTACTCCCTTAAATGTATGAAAACTATTTGACATCCCTTTTTATTGAAAAGTGCACTTCTTTAAACACTTAAAACGTTCCATGCTTTTCCGGACAACTGAGGGCGTTGTTGCTGTGATGTCATTTCAGGAAGACACTGTTCAGTTTAAGGGTTTTCTGTTCAATTAGGCACCCATACTTTGGTCATTGAAAACATTTTTGGGAAAGGTTTGCTCATTGGCTTACTCCCATGTACTGACACAACAGTATAGTGATTGATTGTTCTGTCTTAGATCAGAATTAGAAATATGCTGACTCACCAGGATGGGAAGCAGGAATGTCTTCAGGTGGTCGTGAAGATGTCTCTTCTGAAATTATGAAATAATATTAAAACATATTAGTCTCCAATTCAGCTACTGTCCACTTTACATGTTTGTTGTGACAGGGCAACATCACTGAAACTACGCACAAAGACTCCAAGGTTAGGTTGGCCCGCTAGACAAGTGATGTCATGATGACGTCATCAATGGTCTTATGGCACCTTAAAGGTGTCTATTTTACTATTTTTTATCTACAGAACTGCAAGTCTGATTGGGTTGGAACTTGGTATACATGTATATGAACATATATACAGGGAGTAATGTTAAAGACAAAAACTGGGTGACTTCATGATGACGTCATCTTGGGTCCTGATATATATGTATAAATCCTAAAGGTGCATATCTTGAAGTCCCACATCTAAAGAACTACAAGAACAGCTATAATTACGTCATAGAACTATGTTCAATATATAATATGCTCAAACAGTACACCACCCTCCCCATGCCGCCCACCACCCAATACATTAAGACTCGATTTAAGATATCACACTACCTTATCTTACCGAACAAGATTATATTTACCTGGTCCCTTCGACGGCAAGTTGTAAGTGATATAAACTGCACTTGAACCAACAATGATAGGGTCGTGGCTACCGCTGATTGTGCCGATATTTCCTATGCTGGCTCCACTTCTTTGTGGGTAATCTACAATCAAAAGCAAGAATTAAAATATTCTTCAATTTAATTCAATTCAATAATTAGGGTATAACAGTGTGAGGACCTAGTCTTCTGTTAATGGACCGACCCAAAATATAAAGTTAAAATGCTCTGAATTTGTGACTTTTCTTTCGGTGATACTTCAAGACTTTTTGAGTTCATATTCAGGGGCCAAATGCATGTTATCTTGTCTTTTCAAAATGCGCTGTCATTATCACCCTAGCCAGCCAAGATTGGACTACATCTTCATTTCATTACGACTGACTTCCAGGGTATGAACTTCTGTTGCCAAAGCGAAAAAAAATTACAACAAATTTTTTTTCTTCATATTTTCACCTGACAGACAAAACTGAAATTTCGTTTACATACCCGGTACATGTATATGTATGTATTCCTTGTGTCCAGAATACAAAAAGGCTCGGTTTAAAAAAAGGAAATTCTGTAAGAGACGCATTTGCAGAAAATAAATCGCAGATTCACGCTTTCGTCGTAAACACTCTTAGTATGAACATGTCATGTTAAGACTTATTAAGCATCGGCATGTCCCGCATAGCAACTACATGTATAGTGTATGTGTTGCATACGTGCATGGAAGTCTTTACACAATGGTGGTTGGGCGCATGTGTACTACTGTATTGTTACAAGCTATACCGTGGGACTGTTGTATAAATAATGTTTGTTATTGGGATAGATGAAGACACTTTCAGTGTTTTTTAATCGATGAAGATCCTTTCTAACAAATGAGAATAGTATTAGGGCCCTGTAAACCCAAGTCCATCTTTTGCTCAACTGTTCAATCGTCTGAAGAACTTGACATGAGGAAATACTGAAATCTTTTCTGACATAACGTTTGTTACACAGGCAGACTTTGATTATCATTTTTGTTTAAATGGAAGTCCAAGACTCATTCCGTTACCAACTGACGCATGCGCATTATGATCACTGACTTAACCTGGTTGCAGAAAAGTACCGGTAGCTGTGGGCAGGGTGAGGGCAGTTGCTTTGAGAAATAGCTGGTACAAAACTCTTGCTATCAATGGGGGGCTACCTGAGCAGTATTGCGCTAGAAATGATACATGTACATGTAAACAATGTGGTGTTTGCTCCGATTCCAATTAAATGAGTAAGTGAGACACCTTGGAATGATATACAATGCGATGGTTGCTCCGGTTCCAATTAAATGAGTAAGTGAGACACCTCAGAATGATATACAATGCGATGGTTGCTCCGATTCCAATTAAATGAGTAAGTGAGAAACCTCGGAATGATATACAATGCGATGGTTGCTCCGATTCCATTTAAATGAGTAAGTGAGACACCTTGGAATGATATACAATGCGATGGTTGCTCCGATCAAAGTGAGTGAGATACTCGCTGATCATCATTTATTCATTGCTGATATTTGTCAAAAACAAATACACAATGTAAATATATATAAGGATAGAACTTTAAGTTATAGATCCTTATAGAAATTTACCTTGTGTAGTTTTTTTACCCAGAACGTGGGTGTGAATATGTATGAGGTATGGGCTTTATAACTTACCTGGAACTTGGGGGTGCTCATCATCCAAGTTTGTTTCTGAAAAGAAAATAATAGGAAATGTACTGCATTTGCCTTCACAGTGTTACTAAGACTGCACTCTACAAATTACAAAGACATAATCTACAAATTAGGCGAATGTACAAATGTGGCTGAACATGTCAGTTAACAGAGCACTGGAACGGTGATTCAATGGTGATTCAATGGCCTGTTATAATTTTGTCAATTCTTGACTGATGTATTTTCTTTTAATCAAATACAAAAAGATACGACTATCCTTGTCAGTGTTGCACGGACACAAGCAGCAAGCAAAACAAATAAAAATACTCATTCTAATTTTGATTGATTCCTCTGTCTCAGATCAAAATTAGAAAATGCTGACTCACGAGGATGGGTAGCAGAAGTGTCTTCAACTGCTGGTGAAGATGCCGCTTCTGAAATTATTTAAACAAGTGAATCAGATTATAGTCTCAAATCCAGCCGCTGTCTGATTTAACCATGTTTACCGTCTTTATTTTGCAATGGGGATTTCTAAGAATCAATGACATGCGCACTATGATCAATGAATTTGCTGGTACAAAACACATGCGTGACTACGGCTGGATTGCTAAGGAAGTTGTTATTTGAGCGTGAGGTGCTCGGTAGTTTTTGAGTATTGGGGGGGGGACTTTCTTTTTTGGTGGAGTGTATCACTGACAAATGACAGAATACATTGTCAAAAAAAGTCTGTACAACTCACCTGGAAATTGGGGAAGCTCATTATCCAACTTTCTTCCTGAAATAAAAAATAATGAACTTTACATGCATTTGCCTTTACAGAAATAACACAGCACGGTGGAAAACAATTGGGAGAGGGCAAATATAGGGCTCCATAATTCAGTCAATAGAGCACTGGAACGGTGTTTCTGAGGTCGCATGTCCAAAATCTTCCATAGCTAATGAAGCGGGACGCTGCAAAAGTACTGCTGGCAGGGCAGTTGTTTTGTGAAATAACTGGTATGATTCTCTGGCCATTGAGTTATATCGTGATTGGAATGATAAATATGGTGAACTATAAAGTGAGATACTTTGTGTTTATGCTCTACCTGGGAGCAAATTGGTTTGTGTGATGACATACAATAGCTGGATGCTGTGAGGGAGTTGAGGTTTCAAGATTTTGTCTGAGCATTTATACATAGACCTTTATCTTCAAGTCAACTTGAATCCTCGATCCTGATTGGTCGATCCATGGCAACAAGCCGTGCTACATATAACCATGTAGCGCGGCCTTGGTCCATACCGCACTCCGCGTATTCCGCTGTTCCAAGATGCGAGCGACATTCCAGCTGCATACACTAAACTGCTGAATGTCCGTGTAAAGCGCGCTAGTTCCAACTGTACTGCGCGTCAAGTTTGATTGAAGATAAATTCGTTATCACGCTCGCGCTCGTGGAACACGGAAAATGTAGTGCGTCTGTGTCCCACATACAGACGCACTACATTAGTCTGTGTTACACTCGCGCTCGCAAGATAACTTATAAAAAGGAAAGTATTAGATTTAGATTTCAAATAACGCTGATGGTTGTCCATCTTCAACTAACCTCTTCGAGCGAATGAACTCGCACTACTTCCCATTGTTGGTCACTGACTAGGATCACATTCCAACACAAGCAAACAATTCCCTGCAGATAGATAAACACAAAAACCCACCATGAGCGATAACAACCAATGCAGAGATGAAGACAATAGCAACATGGATGCTGTGTGTCTTGATACATGCAGCATTTGTTTGTGAGTATATTTTACACAAACATTGGTATGTTTCAACATGAAGCCATGTCTCCGCCATTTTGTATCCATGAGGGACAGTGATGCAACTGCTGCACATCCATGACCTATTGTAACACTCCATTTAATTATCACACTTCCATACTAGGGTGCATATTCAAATTAAATGGTAGATTAGCAATATTGCCTAATGCCTGTATTAGTTTGTTTTGTTTTTTACAAAGAAAACAGATAAACTG
This sequence comes from Patiria pectinifera, assembly GCA_029964075.1. NCBI lineage: Eukaryota > Metazoa > Echinodermata > Asteroidea > Valvatida > Asterinidae > Patiria > Patiria pectinifera. The sequence goes on from CM057150.1 coordinate 35,544,366, forward strand.
TAAACCAAGATACAATAATTTTGCAGATAAGCACTGGGTGTATGGCTTAGGAGAACCTGCCTTTGATACATAGGCAAGAATTGGCAAGCCTTGCCAACCTACAATCCTGGCCAAAACTCGCTGGGCCCCCAACCCCCGGCCCCCTGTCAATACTGTGTACTCGTCGCACGGTGTGTGCTCCATCTGTTGGAGAGAACAACATTGACTGGGGGAGCAGGGGAGTAGGTGACCGTGGGAGGCTAAGGAAGTGTTCCAACCATTTTGGCCGGGATTGAAGTCCGGATCAGTCACAAAGGGACAGTTAGCCATTAGACCTAGTCTTAGTTACAATTTAGTATTTAGTGCAGAGTTGCTGACTCGAGTCATGTGACTTGGACTCGAGTCGGACTTGAGTCGCTATTTTTGTGACTTGTGACTTGACTTGTAAATACCAGCTTTGACTTGTGACTTGACTTGGACTTGCAAACAGTGACTTGTGACTTGACTTGGGATTGCAAAAAATGAGTTGTTACCAACCCAAGTCAGACGCTACTCGAGCGACCCAATACACTTTAATTAAGCTATTATACTTTTAATTAGCTTTTTCATTCCAGAAAATAGACCTCATTGACTGAATCCAGTAAAATGAATAGTTCCCACTAGTTTCAAAAGTTTTCAATAAGACTGTCACAACAAACTACAGTTTTCAATGACCAATCGTCTCTTGCTTAATGTATTGGTTGAACAAACTTTGAAAGGAACCTTTCATGAAAAGAAAGCAGGCCTTTGTCAATTGCATGTAAAATACCGGATAGCCTAACCCATTGGTAGGCGTTTAGTATACATGAAAATTGAACAATTGGCCTAAGTATACTACATGTAATCGAGTGAGTGGAGTTTTTTTTTGTTCACGGTCATCTCAACATTTATTTCTACAATGTAAAGTAAATTTATTAAAGTATACAAAGGGCTAATATCCGACAGATATGTGATAAACTACAAGAATAGTTATTGCAACACATTGAAAAAGGAGAATTAAGGAGGCATGTTCAAAATAACTCGTAAGTTCACGCCAGGTTAATTCTTTAAGCTTTTACAGCTGGACAAAATAATGTGCAACTTGACGTGTTTTTGGACAAAAAGACTTGTGACTTGACTTGTTTTTAGACCAAATGACTTGTGACTTGACTTGTGACTGGACCTAATGACTTGTGACTTGACTTGTGACTGGACCTAATGACTTGTGACTTGACTTGGAATTGCAAAAAAATGACTTGCTGCCACCTCTGATTTAGTGACGGTCACTCAGTCAGCTATCAAGACGATACTGGGCGGACACTAGGGGACTACATGTAGGAATAATTTTAACCAACTTCACGATAAAAGTCCAAATTTGCTTGTTTTTTTTAGCATCTTAGTCCTTTATGCTTTGAACTTAAATCCTCAATTGATTTATGAATCATTCAGTCGACAAGAAACTGGGTCAGAATGTGCTTTGTGAAGCAAGAATAATAAGCTGCGTTTTTCGTTTACAAGTAAAATCCATGAAATAACCATTTCATATTAGAGGGTTGCACTGGCTGATATAAGACTGTAGCTGACAAAGCAGTGACGTTGATCCATAGAGCTATATTAAATTACTAGAGCGCTAACTCCTCATTCTTGCGTGCTGAGATGCATTGAAGCCGCTCTGGGCGCAGACATTTTGAATTTATGTGGTGTTTGTAGAACACAATCAAAATAGATGGATTGAATTTTTAAAATGTACTCTAAATGCAACGCGCAAGTAGAAGATATGCAAACAACTTAAGCGCGTCATGATGGTTCAACGTCACGGCGAAAAGCATCTGCAGCTGAGGGAAGCACACACATTGCGCTGTTTGCATAGAGCAAAATGAAACGCTCATTTGGTGATCGTGCGTTTCGGTTTTGGGCGTATCGACTTTGATGAGGCACCGGTATGGAATACAAACACAGATACATGTACCAAAGCCGTACAAAATTTCGAGTTTTCCATAGGTTTGTGCGCAAACATGGATGTGTCCATCAGACATCTCTTTGTACATCAAGTTAGCGTTTTAGTAAATCAAAACATCCAGAACAGCAGTGGGTGGAGGGAGGGGCATATCGCCCAAATGCAGTGACGTTGATCACAAGTCTGTTACTGTTTGGAAATAATAACAGAATACTTGATGCATGAAAAAGTGATGTTAGGGTATAGGTTTTGGCAACTTCCTTTGTTGTATTGCAGCATTTCTAAAAACATCCAGAGCAGCAGTTTGTGGAGGGAGGGGCATGTCGCCCAAATGCCCTCTCCTCATTTACCTCCATGCTCCGTATCAGAGCCTCATGTCCATACTCATTATTTGCTGATGGTACATTTATCATAAGAACCTGTCTGGAAGGGACCCTCATTGTGCCAATACATGTATGAACATTGAACAGCCACACCCACCTCCCAAATCCCGAGTGTCGAAGAATTCAACCCCACCCCTACCCCACTTCTATCCTTTGACAAGGAGGACACAAATACCGTCAAATGCACGTAGTGATGAGCAAATATCCAATCTTGTCATACCATCAGTGAGTGCCTGCAGTAAGTGTAGTGATGAGATTCACATCACTGATGCAATGTAAGCAAACACCACTCAGCAATGACATTGGAACCGTCTGTAATTATCAACCTCTGTCTCGCTGCCATTGTAGGTGGTCTGTATTCTGTCAACTATTTGAACTGATATCGGTCCACGTATCCACCCACAATAAACATAATTAAAAAATCATATCACTGAAAATGATACTTAATTTGGACCAGCCAGACAAAAAGTAAACAAACAAAACACTTCAACCATCCCTTTGACACTCTTCACATCCAGTAATTACACTTAATTACCTGCATGGAGCCAACTTTAAGAGTCCGTTGATAAAAATATCATTTTTTTATCTTCTCTTTAAGAAATATAATGGACTGAATCCAGGGCAGTTGTTTGATAAGTTACTAGTCCATATAAGGCAAGCCTATGACCATATATAGCAATCGTATCAGTCAGAGCCTATAGCTAGACCTTTATGACCAATATTCCAACAAAATATTCCTCTACCGTTCAGTGTGTTGGTTTGAGTCCCACCCATGGAGCCAACTTTAAGAGTCCGTTGATAAAAATATCATTTTTTTATCTTCTCTTTAAGAAATAAAATGGACCGAATCCAGGGCAGTTGTTTAATAAGTTACTAGTCCAAATAAGGCAAGCATATGACTGTATAGCAATCGTATCAGTCAGAGCCTAGCCATGACCAATTTTCCCACCTAACCTTCCTGTACCATTAAGTAATTGTGTACAAATGGGCCACCGGTAGCTAGCCGCTCACGGCATGCATGCCTCTGTGTCTCGTATCTTGGTCTTGCAAGCTCAAAATCTTTGAGAAAACTTTTCGTAGTGTCATTATCTGTAATTTTGTGTGTACTGTGTCAGTTTTCTTCAAAATCGAAAGACGCCTAGAATAAATACACTAAGAAATAAACAAAGATTTTATCTTTGAACCAAATTCAAACAAAAAGGCCAAATGCACTGTGCAGTAATGCCCCGCCCCATCACTATGCACACATATTATTTAGCAGTATGATCTTAGTCTATTAAAAGGCCAACATCATGCAAGATTTAGTAGGCCCAAATAATTTCTAGATGCACATGCATAGCTAGGTACACAGCTTTAAAAAAAATTCCTGGGCTCTGTTGTTATGACTGCTACAAGCCTGTAAATGGTAAATCTTTCTTGAAGTTTATTTTGTCAGATTAAGATTGTCTCTCTGTATGACCTTAACAACCTTGTTTCCATGGGTACGATCTTACTTAGTTCAGCCTATCATGCCTTGCACGATCTTTACCCCTGGAATTGTGTAATCTAAATGTGCCAAATAGTGGCACATTTAAATCTGGACTGCAGTCAAGTATCTAACGCACGATGAGGTGGTTAACATTTGGGATTTATTTTAATTTGACGTACCTACGTCGCAGTGTTGGAGTCAAGACCTCAAAGTCCGAGACCGAGACCGAGACCTCATAGTCCGAGACCAAGAACAAGACCGAGACTTTCCCATCCGAGACCAAGACCGGCCGAGACTGAGACCTCATAGTCAGAGATAGAGACAGAGACCGAGACCTCATTAAAAATAAATAACGTGCAAGGGCGCACTCAAACCAAGATGGCAACGCCCATGTTCTGTGAAAACTTTGAGGACCGAAATAAAAACGTACAATCACTCAGCTTCAATCCTACTCAAGTCAAAGCTTGCTGATAATTTGATTACTTTTTAACATGAAAATAACTATTTATTAGACGCAAGGCCGAACTCGTCACTTGATGACAAGTCATTAGATAGTAGTATTTTGTCTGTGAACTTCAGTCGAACTCCATCGGCGCGGCCAGTATAAGACTAGTACTAATCGGCCGGGTTGCGACATATATATCTAACGGCTTGAAGGTTACGTTCTCCCCGTTATTCATATTATTCGTGAAGCGCAATACATATGCAGTGCATTTTCATGGTGACATCCAATGGCGCACAGCAATGCAAATGAGGATTCGTTCATTCCATAACATGGGGAGTTCTTCTCAATACGTCGGGACATGTTTGCAAATCGGGCGACGTTTTAACGGCCAAATTACTCAGCTTGGTCAATTGTGTATAGAAATAAAATGTATCATTGTGATATTTATTTGAGTCGTGTATGCCCTATAATGAATTTCGGAATATTTCACAACACAAAGCACAAACCCTTGAAGTAATGAGAATGACCTCCTGTAGTGGCCTAGAATACACGCTGGAATCTGAACCAATCAGAGTGCTCGCATAGAATTCGCTAGCAATTCAAAATACTCTCATATGTTGTGTACAAAATAGAAAACGTTTTTGCCAAGTCGGTTATTGAACATCAATAGTCAGCATCATTTTGGTCTGGGAACCAGGCTTTGCGCATTGCAGTGATATTTTGTGTGCGTGGAACCAGTAGTGTACGCACATGAACAATAGCCGACTTCGCACCAAGTCTAGTCGGTAATACGCTTCTGACTGAAACAAAATCTGCAGGTAGCTGACGAGTGCTTTCGTTTTACTGATGTTTTGTCCACAAACTCTTTGTCCTCAAACTGATGTTGTGTTTAACAATAGTCAGTCCACACGGCAGTACAATGTATGCTTGTAAATTAATTGCTTTGAAATTCAATGTTTTGAGGAGGTATCGAGAAAGTTCCGGAAAATGTAGTACAATGTATGCTTGTTTTTCCCAAACTTTGGTAATCTTTGGCAGTTACTTTATAACAGAAAGGAACTACAGGGTGAGTAAAACAATGCATCCCAAATGGCAGGACCAATTCTTGAACGAAGTTTTGAATGCAGGACTTTCAAAATCTAGGATAGTATGAAAGCCCAATTCATTACCTTCCTTTTAGTACAGGAATCATTCAGATCACTCATTTACTTTTCAGTTACAGACTTTTAAACATAAACACTGTTTTAAAGGTCTGTCCATGGATCACAAAAAAGTGTTCTTTCAGCAAAAGGAAAACAATTCTCATAGGAATGCATGGGAATTGTTTTTGTTTTGCTGAAAGAACATGATGTAAGTTATTGAACACATTATTGAGTACAGTCAAATGAATTACAAAATGTAATTGATCTGACCGTAACTTCAAGTACGGCTAAGCTGTTGTGATTTTTTCACTAGATGTTTTAAAGTACATACAAATGTACATGTACATGTATATTTCAATATCAAAAAAACAATCAGGCTATCTAAATCGCCTGATCACTTCTCTGTATTGAAAATGATAATATAAGTGCAATTTTGTTCAATATCTTACAGCATTATGTACTGTGAACATGTCTGCATGTGTCCATATTTACCCCCCCCCCCCCCCACCCCTAGCTTTAAACTGGTAGTACCGGTAATACATACAAAAATGTGGACTTTCCCCAAGGCAATAAATGTAACCTTAATAATGATAATACCTGTTAAATTCTTAGGGAGGGGGAGGGAGGGGTGGGGTTTGGGGGCGAGGGGCGGAGGGGGAGGTGGAGAAGGAAGAGGGGTGGAGGGGGGGGGCTGTGAGACGGCTGCTGGTGTAAATTTTGACAGGTTCACTTGCAAATTGATATCTATTTGGGCATATATACAATCAAAATCTGAATTAGGTGGCAAGGGAAGGGGCTGGGCCTAGCTGGGTGGGGATGACTGCACATCATTAACTATAATGATGCACTTCAATCAGAGGACAATGGATAGGGCTATTATTATTCAATGTAGCTTGCAAACACATGATGTTTGCCGACGTGACAATAATTTTCTGACAAACCCAAGTTATTGGCGGGTGGTCACATCCCACCCTCAACCCCAAGCAATGCCCCGGGGGTGGGGGGGGGGGGGGGGGGGGGCTGTGAAAAGGAAGCTGTGTAATTTCTAAAGTGTTCACCTGCAAATTATTTAGCATTGTTATGCAATCAACATGCAAGATCTAAATTTGGTGGCAAAGGGGGAGTGGGCGGGGCCTAGCCGGGTGTGTGGGGGGCTATATGACCTACTATTCATCCACTACTCTAACAATGATACACAGTGTGATTCTGTTTGTGAAAATGTCTAGATTCAGGAATAATTCCAATTATACAAGTTATTACTCAAATCAAATAGCAAAACTGAAAATACAATTTTTAAGGTTTTTTTGTGAAAATGACCATTTTTAGAGCGCTACTGCACAAAGGATATGCGTCAACCCAAGATTTTCTCACCAGATATGAAAAAAACAATGTCTGAACTAACCATAACCATGATAACTGAAGGGAAATTATTCTAAGTGCCCTGGAAAGTGCTATTTTGGAGGATTAAAATGAGGTAAAAAAAGGCAATTTTGCTTGTTGTAAACACATGCTGTATTGAAGTGCCTAAAAATAATATAAAGATGATTTTTCAAAAGTGTTTCTATTTTCTTCACGTAAGGGTAAGGATGATACTTAGTCATGATACATGTATACCGGTAGCTACTTTTGTGACATTACTTCGCGTTTTGGCTTGATGGCCTTTGAAAATAACCAAAAAATGAATTTTTACAGCCTCTAAATATTGATTTAAAAAGTCTATTTTGGTTACTCCCCAAGTCCTTTCATCAATTTTTTTTACTGTGGACACTTATATGAAGTATTTACACGAAATGACTCTTAAAGGGAGATACAACATTTGCAAACATCAAAAAACGAAATGATCAAATTATCACAAAATATCTCACTGGACTGTTAGGGAATGACAGTCTAAAACATCCTGTAAAGTTGTGGCTCCTGGTGGGCTGACATTTTCAAGAAAAATAGTATTTTTCCAACGTTGGTCGGCCGACCAGTGTTGGGGATAACTGGCTTTTTTTTCAAAAAGTGCTCCTAATTTAGTTCGTCTGCATTTTCTTTGCAATTGATTACACACCTGTGTAGACTGATTCTCTGATCTTACAATTACCTGAAGTCTATAAATTGCTCCATATCATCTTAAGAATATGATTGGTTTTCTTGGTTTTTCCAGCACCTACAAACCCAAAACTTGAAACAAGTCAGTGTAACAATATTTATAATATAACATACTAATCCTCCAAATTCATTTATTCCTGAAAAGTGCAGCAAAAGGAAATGTTGTACATTCCCTTAAAATGTTTACATGTAGTATAGCCTTACTTGAGTAACCTACTTAAAGCCAACATAACAGGAGTCATTGGCAGATCCAGCAGGGGCGCACCCCCTGCCCCGGTAAATATTTTAAAATGTATACTATCAGTGAAAAACGGACGGTGATCCAACAGGCCACACGTTTTGGATTGGAGGAAGAACAATCGTTCAAAAGGCGTGGCAATTTTCATGCACCTCCTAAGACTTTATGCGTGGATTATGATGGCTGCACGATATGAGGATAAAACCAAGGTAAAACAAACTGTAGTGGTGTCTTGTTTCGCATATTTTTTAGGGAGTCATACGTCCATCAGACTGCACGCGAATAACTGCTGTGTACAATGCATATGAATGTCAAACTGTCTTCAAGCTCCGGGCTCGGTGACTAAACAAAATCAAACAATGGCCACTTCAGGTTCTGTTAGAATATTTTTTTTCTGATACATTTTCATGCCAGTTTGTCACACCCGCCAGATATGCATTGGCATATCCCCTCATAATTTAAAAAACTTATGCCAAAAAAAATCAGGGGAAAGTGTGGCGCCTCAGATTGCACCACAGAGCATCTAGAATCCAAAATTTCCCGGGGCCCTTAAGCAGGTCCCGGACCCCACACTGCAAGTGTTTCGCGCTCCGCGCTCGCATTAGTCATCCAGCCAAATTCCCTCTATGCTATAATTTCACCCTAGCAGTGCCCCCATCTTTTTTGTACGGTACCTTCAGCAGTGAATGGCTGAGGCTCAGACTACAAGTGGCCAAAATCCCTTTCCAAATTAACATTTGTGAAAAAATACGGAGATGGAACATGGTTCTCAACTTTTGAGTACAGAGCAAACTTTACAAGCATAAAAAAATAACAATTTTTTTTTTTTCGATGTTTAAAACATTTTCTAAACGGTGCAAATTGGCCAGGAATCGCCTCAGATTGCACCACAGAGCATCGAAAATCCAACTTTTTCCAGGCCCCTTAAGTGGGCCCCGGACCCCACGCCATAAGGGCTTCGCGCTCCGCACTCGCAGGTCCTGCACCCTTCATTACAATTCTATCCCCCCCCCCCCAGCAAATGGTACTCTGGATCCGCCCCCGGGAGTATCAATTGCCCAAATAGCTACATGTATAAATACCACTTAAGTCATCAAAATTGTCCAAAGTTAAAGAAAACTTTCATTTGGAATGTGCTCTCTTGCAACCTATAACGAACACATTCCCCCCCCCCTCAAAATCATGATACTTACCGTATAATACTTTAAAAAGTATTTATAAACATTAACACAACCAGACAACTATACCCTTAAAATGATGGTCATCATGTAATTATTTTGAGAAGGAATACCAAGGTACAAAATTTGGTCCTCATAATCAAGCTGTGTAGATTTCATATCAGTCATATATGCAATGTACATGAGCGTGTGTCCTTTGGCAAGGCACTTTGTCACTCATTGCTTCTCTCCACCCAGGAGTAAATGGGTACCTGTGAGGGCAGAGATGGTTATTGTGATTGAATTAGCTTCCTTGCGCCTAACAGGCTGCATCGAGCTGTATACTCCCCAGGGAGCTGAGATGGTGTTATGAATGTTTCATGGGCCCAATGAGCAGGGGTAATAATGATGTAGCGCCTTGAGCACCAGTCCTGGTGGATACGTGCGCTTTATAAATACCCACTATTATTATTATTAACATGGGTGTGTCAAGACGGTTGTCTTACAGTTGTACTCGCAATTTATTAACAATTAATAAACACCTAAGACTGTTTACCCATTTCTATTGGTTAAGAGCTTATCATGCAGCCATCTTAAATGGCTGATTAAACACTGATTGGTTGGTCTTAAACACCGATCCCTTTTACCCTTTTATTGGTTGAATGTTCACAATCCTCGGTAAAGGCATACCCAACATTATCAGTGAGTCTGTACTTCATAGGGCAAAATTTATACACTGGCACAGCTGCGTTCCGCGCCACATCGAACAGTACCCATAACGCGTGCGCCAATCTCCATATATACATATACGTGATACATAAGGAGTCATTTACAACCATTGTAAGCTAGAGGGGTGTTTTAAAAAACATGAAGTAAACTTGTTGAACAAAATCATTGGAAATTTATAATTTTGGCCTTCTGTTAACTGTTCGCCCGAAAAGGTACCAGTATATGAATGGGAATAAATATGCACTTGGCTGGTATTAAACACTATGTTTAAGACTGGTTTGGAATCGCACGCCGATAATTACCCTCGCCTTCCGCTCATGTCATTATCAGCATCCAGACTTCAAACCAGTCTTAAACATAGTGTTTAAAACTGGCCAAACACCTATTTATTCCCTTATGAAAGCACAATAGGTTTACTCATGCCTATCCTAGTGATACAAAACCATTGCTCCCTTATTTAATTACTCTGCCAAAAAGGGTTATATTCTTGCTGCCCGTACAGATTCCCTCTTTGCTTTTGAGGGGGAACAATCGAGGGGAAACAAAAGGGTACCACCAAAGTCTCTCTGGCAATTACGCGAGTACGTGAATGTCTACGGTCACCCTGATGCTAAACTGTCAAGAAGACGTTTCAAATACAAGTTCAGAATTGTGTACAAGTATGTAACTTAGAACGAACCACGATACTTGAATTTCTCATCGGATAAAGCAGCTTGAACTCTTACCTTTCTGGGCAAAACGGAGGGCTACATTACACTATGTACCGGTACATACATGTACGTGTACACTCTACAGGATGCAAACACTCCAGTCCAAGTACAACTCCATGTTGGTGAGCAGACTTCATAAATGAAGGCATGCAAAGGCTGAGTACGACGTCCTCAATCTGATGAAACCCTCACATGCAAAATCTTATATACGACGGCTTTGGTATTGACATTTGCATATTAAATGTATCTCTTTGCACGTGATCTCTTTGTGTACATACACTCAATATCCACCAATGAAACTGACAGATATTTTTAGGTCATTCTTAAATAAAGACGGTTATCATCAGCCAGTTGCCTGATACCCAGGGGCCCAGGTCTCTGATTGGACGGCGCATTCTCACTCCCTGGATGTTGCATCACTCAACAATTACTTGACTCAATTAAGGAATCCATTCAGCACATCAACGGCACGTGAGCTCATTCCCAGGGATATTGCAAAGTTCACCAGTCACATGACACCAGCAACCCATCAATTCAAATGGCACGCTAGCTCATTCCCAGGGATATTGCAAAGTTCACCAGTCACATGACACCAGGAACCCATCAATTTCAACAGCACGTCAGCTCATTCCCAGGGATATTGCAAAGTTCACCAGTCACATGACACTGGAACCCACCAATTTAAACGGCACGTACGTCACTCCCAGGGATGTTGGATCGTTCTACACCTAGGTGACACCAAGAACACTCTTGGTGGACGACACATCAGCTTGATTCCCAGGGACTGTGTCATGTGACATGGTTCCATTGGCAGGTCACATGGCTAGTTGTACCCCAACCGGAATGCACGTACAATGTACGCTTAAAAAGCAGGGACCCTGTAAAGCCGTCCAGCAGGACAGTGATCTAGGATATGATTACAGGATTGCATGTCAGCATTACACTTGTTAGTTGCATTCAAGAGGATTTTATCTCCCCAGGTCTATTTTGTTACCATTAAGTCACTTTGCTGTTTCAATATTATAACAATGAACAGGAACAAATTAAGTAACATAACTTTCACTGAATGTGAGGTTTACAGTAACACCATGTGAATGATAGATCTCTTTGTGAGTTGTGTGGTTTTGAGAAGAACCAGTTAGTTAAACTCGATGTTTCGAACAGTATGCTCTGTTCCCCAGCAGTCTCCTGACGACAAACAGAGCATACTGTTCAAAATGGCAAGTAAACCAACTGGTTCTTCTTAGAACTACACAACTCACAGAGAGATATCATTCACATGGTGTTACTGCAACCTCCCATGCATTGGTCATGTCCACCACGCTAACCCTTAAAGTCTCATTTCACATAACTTTGATATAAATGTCGGTACATACTGACATAATTGAACTTGACAAAGTTCCAGCGCTGAATGGGAAAAAAAGTCAAAACAATTAAAATATAGCCTCAGATATCATCACATAGTAATTCAGAACATTTTGAAAATTGTAAAAACCAATGTCAAACCAACAGCACTCTTCATTTAAATAATGACAACAGGTGACCGAGAAAACTGCCTCCAGGGATTCCACATGCACACTGTCATTAGCTGCTCAGGAGATTGCAAGAAGTGCAAGAAATAAACTACTCTCTATTTGATATGTAACACCTGAACCAGTTCAATGGATCTATACCTGTACCATGTACGACAAGTTATTGCTCAAGACTAAGCTTGCCAAGTTGGGTTGGACCTGAAAGTCTCATTGAGAACATTATACATTTACTCAATGCAAGGCAAGCACCTGTACAGCTAAAATACAGGAGTATTTGGAGGTGAACGTATCCAAGATCCAAGACCCCATAGCGTGCCAAAAACCACTCAGCAATGACATTTGAACCGTCTGCATCATCAATCATCGTGCATCTCTTTATAGGCCGCCGTTGTCTGTAGTCTGTAATCTATTTGAACCGATATCATCCCCAAGATAAACACAAATTATAACAAAAATATCCCTGCAAGTCACACTTTGAACCAGCTAGACAAAAGTAAACAAACAAAACACTTCAAATTATTCCTGGACATTCTAAAAAACAAACGCATAAGCCTAGCCTCATGAAGCCTCAAAACTACAACTTAAACAGTTTATTATTGTTAGGTTTCTGTGAAGAAATAAGGTGAAGCATTTCCAGGGCAGCCGTGGGATGGTTCCTTATCCATTTACAGTCACAATACCACTGTGTATAGCATTCATATCACTCACAGCCTATCCGCTAGGTCCGCTAACCATGTATATGTATGGGTAAGGACACAATACTGGCCACCAAAAGTGGGACATTAGAGATCTGAAGCAAGATGAAAGCTGCATGCTGTTAGTTTTCTCTTAAATTGTTTGGAGAAATGACCCTTTATGTGGAAGATAATAACAGGCGCGGATCCAGGGAGGGGGGTTTGGGGGTCCAAAAAACACAACCCAACTCTGTCAAAAAAATCAATTTCATAGAAATTCCTTTAAAAATAACATATTCCTCCCTCGACAACCAAGAAAATGACACTAAAATACGTACAGAGCCAGCTTGGATAGGGGGTATTTGTACACTATTCTGTGATATTAGTGCAAATAATCGTCGGATTTGCACAGCGCCCCCATTGAAAGTACGGTTAGCACATGCTTTAACTCAATATCAATATACCCAAGAAATTTGATTAATTATACATATGTATATCAAGGGTTTTGGAATTATTGCCTAAAGTGTTACACCACATGCACCCATGATAATCCTGCTTTATGTGTAATACATACATGTGTGGGGAAATGCCATTTTCGCCGTGCGCAGCATCAACAAAAGTTGTGTTGCACAGTAACCCTGGGTTGGAATTTGATGAATTTGGTATCAAAAAGATGCGCAAGACTTTAGTTAAGACTTTAACTTACCACAGTCCTGGTTGCCATGGCAATAGTGACTGATGACATTGTCTGCTGAATTGGCTGTGGAATTGTCTTCTTGTATTATCTCTGGTAGTGGCAGACGTAACTCCTATTGTCTGTGACTAGAAGAGTCAATTCTTCCTGTACAAAAAAAAAGAGGTTCATTTTAAAAAACAAAACCTACAGAGGCCTACAGTTGTTGTTGAATGGTGTACAGGCAGATTGGCCACATAAAGAGGTCTAGTTGTCATGCCTATCCAAGCAGTACATTTGCATTGTCCTCTAAGATGGCCGCTCAGCATGAGGTCTATTGAAGTAGTGGCTTGGCTGTACAGTACTGGATTATTCAGTACGGCAAAACCAGACATGGGATCTTAGTCAATTCTTGGTGTAACACCTTAACCTTATGACCAGTTCCAGTACTTTGGCTAACACCCTGCTCAACTGCTCAATGAAACAACACACAACAGGTGCTTGTCAATGTGCCACGCCTGCTACATGTCAGTCTAACCACATCAATCCAACGGCCTGAGAGTCTGAGCTTGCTAGTCACCACAGTATGCATGATTGGATGGGACCAACTCCCATTGTCTCAGAATTGGTAGTTGAAACTTGAATGCTGTTCGTGTTGCTCTGCTCAATACAGGGTGTATCAAAACAAGGAAACCCAGATGTTAATGTGAATTATAAAAAATCTAATAAATATTTGAAATAAGTTCAAGATCATGTGAAACGCCGATGTGTCCTCTTTCCAACGATACCTTGATTGTGTGTCTGTGGTGAAGGTACAATGCACCCTAGAATAAACAAAGTCAAAGTATAACAGAATGATAGACAAATATAATAAAGAAAGTTCAAAACAAAAATAACTGTCTCGCTACCAACCTGGATAATTGTTAGGATGTTACCGTAAACACCAGTGTTGTAGGACTCGGACTCGGGACTCGGACTCGAGTCCGGACTCGAGTCCTTTTTTCAAGGACTCGGACTCGGACTCGAGTCCTTTGCTCAAGGACTCGGACTCGGACTCGGACTCGGACCCCAAGGACTCGAGGACTCGGCTTCGAGTCCGGCTCGAGTCCAGCAAAATCGGGTCTTTTTTAGGTGTTTTATTTCAATTATTTTATGTCTTTCACCTTGATTTGGTTTTGCTGTGGAACCAAATTCCGCAGTTCTGCCGCTCGCAAAAATAACTTGCCGATTGATCAATGATCAATTGATTCATTCCAACCTAACCTAGCCAATTGCCCACCAAATAAATCGATTCATCAGTTATTCAGTTGCTTGCCGATGTGTTGGACTTTTTGTTCAATATTACTAACATGGTTGACACAATGACAAGGAGCTATCTCAGCCGCATGGAATCAACGCCATACAATTGGGCTCGAATTCATACCCATTTAGCGCACGTGGGTGCTTTTACACGCCCAATATGATCAATATCGCCCAACGTGCCGCGTATTGCATGTACGATACAACTTCCGGGTTTGGGGTGTTTGGGCGAAAAAAAACACCCAAAATCTCAATGATCTGCGTCGCTCGCTTCACTTTACACACAATCAATAATATTAATCACGTTCGCGTGTGTTGTTTACCGTGTTGAACTGCATGACTGTTGACTGTTGTTTCAGCTGGATTTTTGATACTTCAAATTTTATTTGTTCCGTTAAATTCAATATTAATTCCTTAAGCTTATAAATCAGTGGCAGTGCCACTATGTCCGCCACATCCCGAGTTATTCAGTTTGGCTTCAAAGACAGTGTTGTAGGACTCGGACTTGGGACTCGGACTCGAGTCCGGACTCGAGTCCTTTTTTCAAGGACTCGGACTCGGACATCAAAAATTGACAAGGACTCGGACTCGGACTCGAGTCCTTTGCTCAAGGACTCGGACTCGGACTCGGATGAGGAGGACTCGACTACAACACTGGTAAACACACACATATTGTCAGCCTAAGTGAACCTACCATGATACGGGTCTTGACGCACATCCATGGCTTGGCCGGTGTCAATTCTTGCTGTCCTCTTTGGAGGTTTGTGGCCGTGAACTTCCTGTATGCATCTTCATCGGTCTCTGCAAGCTCATCCAGCATTGACCAAAAGCACTGTGCCTGCTTCATCAGGTCATGTTGGACGCCTGTCGCCATAGTTTACTAAAATTGGAAAAGAAAGGAGGGCAATTTTGAAAATGGCGTACGCGCGATATTCGCAATGCAGCCCTCACTGATAAACGGTAAATTTCACTTTTCATCCAGATTGTAAGTAAAGCTTAGTACATGTATCTCGATCTTCAAATCATAAATCTGTAATTGTATCTCAGATGGCGTATGTAGTAATTGTGTGGCCATTTTGAGGGTGAAATCTGATGTTTTTGTTGGCAAATGGTTGGTTGTTAGCTATTTGAAACCCCATGTAAGTACTATTGCTGCAAGATCATGTCCAAATGTCAAAAATAATTGAGGGGCTACTGTTGCGGCAATTGCTATCGTTACAGCATCGTCTGGCTCCCTGACCCAATAGTAAATGTCCTTCGTACAACTGCATGCGCGCACATCACATGACAAGGATTAGAGTCCGTGGATGGACAGTTCGCCACACGCATGCAAAATCATAGCGGGGTACCAACGAAATCAAAGAAAGTTCTTGTTTTGAAGTAGATACAAAATGTTGATTGTTTAACAGCACCATGGTTTCAGATGGTTTGTATTGATCATGTGTATGCTGCAACTTTTGCGCAAACAACATTTTCCATCTTCTTTTTTACTACAATAGCTAGGAAAGAATTCCATACATGGACATCACTAATATTCCGATAAAATGCCCTAAAAAGTCCAATTTAGCAGGGAAATATTGAAGCATTTACTGAGAAACACTTGGAATTGTTCAGACCGGTCTCATAGGGTTTGTGCACAGGGTGTCAAGTGATGTCCAGGTGGGGTATGGAAGTCTTTCTGCTTTGTTTATCCACAGACCATTGTTGTCATGTGATGTGCACACGTGCAGTTGTAACTCCGATGGGGCTTACATTGTGTACTGAGTCTTGGGTAATCGTTATCTTTAGGACACCTCTATTTTTTACGAGTTCCGTTCAAAACTGACTTTTGCATGACTGTTCAGTACCGAAGTGACTTTGAGGGCCAGTCTTTTGTCTTCAGATTATAAACTCATGTGACTTTCCTATCTTGTTTTTTGCAATCAGAGACGACATGCACGTTGTACTTCTCACAATTGTGTAAGCCAGACAGAATGAAAGCCTGATGCTGATTGGCCGATATTAATAAATAGATAGTGGATATTTTGCCGGAGGTAATGACGGCAAACTAACGATTACTATAGGTTTGCCGGCGGCAATCCATATCAACAGAGGGCGCTGTACTCTCTAAAATAGGGCTGAATCATAAGATGTATTAAATTCCTAATAAAAGTTGTGTAGCACGTTTGGTGTAATGGTTAAGCAAAGGCTCTAGTAAGCGGGATGACTCGCGTTCGATTCCGATCGCACCACATTTTTAAGGTTTTTTTTCTCATCCCCAAATAAATAAGAATATTCTACTTTTATTATTTTAACATGTCTCAAACATTTTTGGCAGAGTATTACATTTTCTTTTTCAGATTTGTGGCTCAGGAGGATTTTTTTTTAAAGGGAAATAAAGTCCGAAATTATAAAATGGTCTGAATCCCATCTTGTAAATACGAGGTAACAACGATAATTTTGGCATGGAGCCAGACTAAAACTTGTCACCGGTAAATGTTTCAGTACAAAAAAACAGTAACTGCGCATGTTCAGTGCATGTCAGGCAAACTAACGTTTATTTAAGGTTTGCCGTCTCCGGCCGAACATACACTGCCTAATAAATAACAAAATTTAAAAAAAATTATCAGCCAATCAGCATGATTAGCATTGAGCCTACATTGCATCAAGCTTTCAAAGTTGCCATCTTGTTTTTGAACCCGTTTTCTGGTTGTTGTCGTCCCCTTTCACCCCATAATTTCCTTCATAAATCAAAGACAGGCCCTCTTTCCACAAAATACTGAACAAAAAGGAAAGAATGCAGTGCCGCCAGTATTCAGCGTTTGTGCACAAAGTCTATGGAAATTCAAGAAGATTCTCAAAGTATTTTTTAACCAAATTGGAAATGATTTTCAGTCCTAGATTCATGTCTTTTTAATATTTTTACAATGACTGACCTTTATTGAGATGATGTATGAAGACAATGTGGCGTCAGGTTGCAACGTCTCTCTAAAAACGTTCCCTTTCTTGCTGAACTTCAGGAGTTTCACCAACTTTCATGACTTTTGTTTACGATCGACCAGGTTGACAGGCGCCCTCTCCAGTTCTAGTTGGACGTAGAAATCTTACATTCTGAGGGCGCCCTTCTCAATTAACGGCGGGGGAGGGGGATTAAAGTAAACCGTTTGGCACATAAATTTGTCTCCGTGCTAGACTACTATTTTGTCAGGTGCGCCCATTTTCAACAGAAACCTTTAGTTGACAAAAGTGTGAAGGTGAAATGTATGGGGTAATGCCCTGGTAAACTTATCGAAACAAACGACTTTCAATAAAGGAAACGGGTATATTTCTTAAGAGGATTGTGTTGCTATTATATCAAAATTAATTCGGATTGCATTTTTCGAATACAAATTTAACACTATTCGGTCATATTATTTGTATCGTTCGACGCTTTCTCATAAACACACTATTTATAATAGACAGCTACTCTCAATTTTGCTCGTACAGCCGCCTTGCAGGGCGGGGGGGGGGGTAGGAGCGAACCCTCACATTTTAATAGGCTTGTGTCACAAGGCATTACATTTCAACAGGTGACATCAAACGCTGTTGTAATACACACAGAGCAGTAGAGTGGTGGCAGCGCGACAAATCAATCCGAATTCAAACACAACACACTGGTTGAGGCAGGATAATTCCAAAAGTGCCACGTACGATGAACTTATTGCCTCAATAATTGGTCGTGATGTCATGAGGAGGTCCATTAAATTACAATAAAAAGGGAACATCAAACACTTTATATCAAACAGTTCTCAAGCAGTAGAGTGGTTCGAAAGGACATTTCCGCACATTTTTAATTTTGCCCACTAATATTTTATTTTATTTCAAAGGAGTGCGCGCTTTACAACCACCGTTAAGGATTTCACCATTGTACAGAAACGACACAGGCATTATGGACGGACACACTCACTCATAAATTAACTGATGCATTGAATTCAGTTACAGCCAGCAGAGTCATCACAAATGGAAAAAAAATCACAAAATAATTATGCAGTAAATTGTTGTTCTCTCCGTAAATATTATACAAATTTGTCAACACCGGGAAAAACGCGCGCCTCTGCAATTACAGTCTAGGCCTGTAGAACAAATCCGAAGTCAACTTTATTGGAGCGAAAACAAAAAGCGTGGGTACAACAACTCAATAAAATTATCTTGCGATAAACTGAAATTTGGGTTAATATGTGATGTCATAAGGAAGGCCATTACTTTTCAATATTCAGGGGAAATCTCATACTATATTTCATGCACTTAAAGAGCAGAGAGCAAGGAACAGACAGAGCGCGCGCGGCGTCCCCACGTACACTTTTGTCAACAATTCGTTTTATGCAAAAGATGTTAAAGTATATTAGATGGGCAAAAAAAGTGACTTTTCTCCAAACAAAACAGAAATTCCTTTGAAGGTAAAAAGGAGTATTAATTAATATTTCTCTTTAGCGTCATGTAATTTTTCAATTTCATATAAAATGCTATTTTGAATATTTTGTGGCATCTTCCTGTACTACAACTTGTACAAGGCGTCCGGAAGCCTAACACCATTACTCCAACACTCATTGTCAATCGTCCACGCACCCTCCCACACTCCCGCGCTGCCCCTCCCCCAACTTGGCTTGCAAATCCAGATAATCTACTTATTACTGAAAGTAAACCTCTTAGTCAGATGGCCTAGCGGTCTAAGCCACCTGCGGGATTCGAACCCGTGCCCGGGCGCTCCAAAGGCGTAGTCTTTGGAGCGCCCGGGCACGGGTTCGAATCCCGCTCAAGTTTTGACTTCAACACATTTTTAGTCAGAACAATCTTGTTGATATAAATATATTTTTGTTGGGGGTCAAAACCCTTCATTGACCACGAGAACGAGTGAACATCACCATGCACCGAAATTTAAAATATTAAACAGTGATTAAAACCAATCGAATTGAGAAGAGAGGTTTAGGGACGAAAAGTATCAAGATGTTTATAAGCATTTGAGATGTACTGTTAAATTGCTCGAATTATTAGGCCCATAATATGGTTGTCAAAATTTGAAAAATAATAAGAACATAACGAGAAAAGCATTGCACTGGTCAAATCCGAAGATCATGTGGTCACGATAACTACAAAAATAATACTTGTGTTATAGAATTGAAATTCTACATGACATTGAAGTTGCGTCTGTTGCTGGTCCTAAATTTCTAAAATAATTCTTTGACATATCCAAAAGAGTGGTTTCAGTGGTTTTTTGTTTCCTTTGCAGAATGATCAAACCATTAAAAGAATGTTTTACTTAATGTCGTTTTAGTTTATGTTAAATTAATGGTGGGGGGGGGGGTCTTGAGTGCCGAAACATTAATTTAACATACATCACTGTATGTGAAATTGGGTTTCTAAAAAGGAAAAATTCTTTCGTCTTGTTTTTCATCTTTTTTTTTTTAAGGCCAGCAAATTACATTGTCAGTAAAATATTGTCAGCAAAACAAACTCACCTCCCGAAAAGCGACAACAAAAACCCCCAAAAGAAGAAAACAAAGAAGCCCATATTCAATTTCTGTTTTGGACATCGACAGCAAAAAACAAAAAACAAACCAATATCCCATTTCCCAAACCGTACGTCAATGTCATTTTGAATCTTTAATTTCTATGCCATGTTTGTTTCTTCAGCAATGTGCGACCACAAGATGGCGCTCTTCAAATCATCTGAAGTCGACTGCCTGAATCAACAGAAAAGAAAAGAAAACTTTGAATCTCGGCCATACATTGTGAAAACAGATATCATACAATTTGAAGAAGCCCACTCATTTGCAAAGTACAAGTGGAATTATTAGTCAGTAATAATTGTTGATATTAATAAATATGACGACAAAATTCTTCCAATCTGTAGGCCTATCTCAATTACGTTGTTTTATTTTCGTTGGTAATAATTTCATCAATTTCATCTTAAGTCTGTCATAATGATGACCTCAGTCGCGAAATACATCATGTGCAGCCTGGAACGGTCTCATTGTGTCTAACGCTGACAGAGGATCGTGATCTTGACCTTGATCTTTATCATGACATCAGTCGACGTCACTGCTACGTGATTATTGTCTCGACAATGCCAATTTTAGGCTTTGAAATAGGCCTACATTTTAAATGTTAAAGACATTAAAAGCCATAAAAGTCAAAGTTTTACCCACCAATAAAAATATTTTTCTGCACCCAAAAATTGTGGGAAAAAATTGCAAAATATCCAAACTTTTATAACAAAATTGCAAAAACAACTGTGAGCCCTCCCCCAGCCAAATCCTGGGGGGCACCATTGGCTTAAACTTAAAGCAATAGAGTGGCCATAGAGTATTCAGTTTCATTGGTAGTTTTTGGCAACAACAACATTTGCTTGTCTTACTTCCTGGGCTCGTTTTACTAGTAATGACCAAATAGGCGAAATTTCACGACTTGTCCTTAATCTTTCCATTTCTTGAATATTCAACTGTTACAAACTTATCTCCCTGTATTAAAGCGACAACAAAAACCATTACAAAAAGTCCATATTCCATTTCCGTTTTTGGACACCAAAAACCAAAACCCTTTTCCCAGCAGCAACGCAACCATTTATCACCAAACCGTCAGTTTCAACTGTCATTTTTCCCATTTCTTAAATTTTAAGCCATTGCATCTTCGGCAATGTTTCACCGCAAGATGGCGCTCTTCAAAATGCATCATCTGAAGTCATCACTAGCACCATGGAGCTAGCACTGCCTGAATCAACACTGCAACGAAAAGAAAAGAAAACATTGATTCGGTGGCATACAATAATATTCTGAAAACAAGTCATAGGCCTACAATTTTATTACTCATTTGCAAAGTTAATGTGGAATATTTAGGCAGTAATAATTGTTGATATTACTTTTAGGCCTACATGATGACAACATTCTTCCAAGTAGTTGCCCTATATAAGTTGTTTTGTTTTCGTTAATTGATGTAATAATTTCATCAATTTCACCCTAAGTCTGTCATGATGTTGACCTCAGTCGCGAAATACATCAGTGTGCAGCATGTAACGGTCTTGTTGTGTGCGCTGATCAGAGGATCATGATCTTGACCTTGATCTTCATCATGACATCAGTCGACGTCACTGCTACGTCATGTACGTCATTCAATAAGATATGGCTACTTATTTTAAATGACAGAAAAACATGATAATTTACATGCCTACATTAACGAGCAATAAACACATGCATACCTGATGTAATTACATTGTGATTGTGTTCTTTAACATCATGACTATATACGTCACATTTGTTTTTTGTTTTTTTTTGCTTGTAGGCTTGTAGTCTACAAGTTCATGATCATTGATCTTGTGGGATTCTTATCTTAGATCGCATTCAGGATACTCAGATCTCTGACCCTTGACCTTAGATTTTAGATATCCCTGATCTAATCATGGCTCCTCATGTACCTATTTCAGTCGTCGTCACAGTCTTAAGGAATAATTTATTATATTTCTCTTCCAAGATATAATTGCCTTAATTGGCAAGGGTATTGTATCACATCTGTCTCCATGCAGTCCATCATCGCCTGACTCTAATTTCCATAATTTCTTGGAAAATATCCTTATTATTTTGTGATTTTGTGAAGTGCCTAATTATATGCGTCTTAATCAATTACTCTTTGGATATTCTTTGACGAATGGTATTGTTTCAATCTCACTTTGCAACCTCCTTCTTTTCAACTTCCCATGGCTGGTAAAATGTTGCGTTTCTCTTGTCCTGTAGGCCTACATGTAAAATCCCCTTTCTGTTACTGATGAAGTAGGCCTATATATAGTGAGTTTAAGAATTAGGCTTAGCCTACCTTTTCCCTCATAATGTCCACGTCTTTATGGTTGTTTACGAATACAGGCCTAGCGCTCCTCGCGATAAACTAATGAAATTCGGTCTCCTATAATTGTAAGGTTTGCCTATTGCGCGGGAATTATAGTGGAGATTGAATTATTTACATTAGAACACGGTTGGCCAAGCGACAGTCCGGTAAAGAAATTACCCACTGTTTAATTTCCTATCGTTTGCGCTTCAGTTCATTTCACCTCGAATGTTGCCGTGAATTACGGAGCAAAACGAACACGGCGACAGCTTCAAAGTCTTCTGGGTTACCTAGAATTAGTTTACATCATCACTGTTCTCATGGGCATCAATTTTGGAAATATTTTATCGCAGAAAAAAGAAAG
The DNA here is from genome assembly GCA_029964075.1 of Patiria pectinifera. Classification (NCBI taxonomy): domain Eukaryota; kingdom Metazoa; phylum Echinodermata; class Asteroidea; order Valvatida; family Asterinidae; genus Patiria; species Patiria pectinifera. The sequence continues at coordinate 35,567,058 of CM057150.1, forward strand.
GAAATTTAAAACAAAAATACTCACAAGGTGTAAATGTCCGGCATCCATCTTGAAATGCAAGCAGCAGATGAGCGGGCGAAAGTCAGACGGTTGGGCTCAAGGCGCAATGCGGTTCAAAAACCCTATCACTTGTTTATCTCTCCGCACATCACAAAAATGATTTTTTTTTCTATTTAAATTTTACTTGTGTCTCGGGTCATGACTTGTTTTATTAATCACAACGATATAATGGATCATGCTGCTGAATAGGAAACTATCAAACCATATTAAACCATTTTATCAGAAAATGGGGTTCTATTTTTCTTTATCCGCGGACTAACACGCACTAGTCTCAATGTTTGCTGAAAAAAAGTGTAAGAGCGGTTCTGATTGGTCGAAAGTCAACAGGCTATTCTGGGGTTGGCTGGGATTGGCCAAGATACACAATTTGCATACGGCATGTCGCGCGCCAGGTTTGGAATTTGGATGACAATAGCTATTTGCATAATTCTTCGGAAAAGCCCGAGTCAGAGGTCAATGCTTTGTATTGTGCGTCATACCGGTCACACGACGACAGTTTCATGACTGTAGTGCTGAGATTGCACGCAATCGATCGTGCTGGTAAATTTTAATTAGAAAGAAGCCGACATCTCAACAGCCAAAAGTAAGTAACTGGGGTCCTATGAGGGAGAGGGGAGGGCCATGGGTCTCATTGGAGGCACACAAAAGGTTTGGTCATTGTCAGAATATCATTGCCAAACATTTTGCCAAACATTTTGTGACTTTTATGCTTTCGTCAAGACCGTGAATTTATTATCAGAGCTCTTTATAGAGATGCTTGCCACGGATTTTACTTGCTTGGAAAAATTCGGTTTAATAATTATTTCATTATAAATTCGATGATTTTTTACAATATATTTTGTAGAAAAAAAGGCACGGAAAACGAAAACGGGAAAATCAGAATTATCTTCACACCCTTCCCCGGGCGCCAGCGAACGTATTTTCCGATTTGGTTTCCCACAGTATGTAGCTTGCGCCACCTGTTGGTCAGTATTTGATACATCCCTCGATGCACCATCGGTAGCGCATGCGGCACGTCGATCGTCGTGGTGTCATCAGATAAAAATTGTTTTGCACGTGGAGCTATTGTTGGCCGTGGTTTTACACACAGACTCATAAAGTTTTGATTAGCATTTACAGGATAACTAGTTAGTACTAGAAACCTTCGAAAGAATGTCAATTGCGTCCTGAATTCATAACGTGTATCCTCGAGCTCGACTCTCCATATTCGGACGCAGCTTATAACGCCGCCACATGGTATGATCGCGTCGTTTTAGGAGGTCTGACGACGTCATCAGATAAGGTCAGTTAAAGGTTGAAAAACATGAATCTGGACTGAGAAACTGAACTCTCCATAGACTGACTGTGTGTAGTTAATTATGCAAATTAATTGTAATTTATCACGTGATGACAATTGAAAAATCTGGAAAAAATGTTGCAACCTGAAGCTGAAGCCACTTCCATTTCCAATTCCACGCTTGTGTACAATGTCTATGGAGACTAAGAACATTTTCTAAGTATTTCCTAACAAAATTGGAAATATTTCTCAGTCCCAGATTCATGTCTTTAACACTTATCATCATTTTTGCAACGAATGACCTTCATTGAGATGCCGGGGCCTATATAGAGAAAAAAGTAGTGTTGCAGGTTGCAACATTCTTTTCAAAAATCTGTGTGCGACGTGCGCCATGTATGTGGGTACCATACCGCTTCCAGGTACAGCTGGTTAAATTTTCGTCTGGTGCCTAGCGTGGAAAGCAAGACGACTGTTTCATGCGTTATGCGTTCACGCAGAAGGCACTCGCAGTCTAACGCATGAAACAGTCAATTAGAATGCGTGTCGCGTAACATTCCCCAATACAGAGCGCGTGACCAAGGCCTAACTGTTGCTGTGTCTAGACTATAGCTGAGTTTATTTTATCCATGTCTAGACGCGACAACGGGTGAATGACCGAAGACCCGATATATAGAAAGCACCCACTGATTGGTAAAAATCTAGAGGTCAAGATGCGGTTGTCTTGCATAACTAATCAGCGAATCTGTTCAAAAATTATAGAGCATGGCTTAGATTGCCATGGTCTATTATATAGTCCAGCACATACATTGTGTATTTGGCGCAGTCGAAACACCCCTGTATCTGAGTGGAACAACCCGCTAAATCGCAGCGGCACGCACATGCTTTGGCCTCTCTTTTTTAACTTTGTGCGAGACGTCCTTTTCAGCCTTGTTTTCATTTGTGGTTTTTTTCATGGGAAATCCAAATCATTTATTTCATTGAAAAATACTCAAACCACTTCATGCTGTGTTGAACACTCAAAGAAATATTTAGACTCTGATTTTTTAACCAACAGACTTTGAATGATGTTATTTGACCCCTGAAAATTGGGAATCAGCCAAAGCAGTCCTGTATGGCGGTCGTGTGGAAAGGATGCAACCGTGTGGGATGGCCGTCACTACAAGCAGTCACTTCTTGGTAAGCCCAACGTGATCTTTTATTAAGTTGCCCCATTCATGGGGAGGGGAGGGGTAGACTTTTTTTGGAGGGAGGGGAGATAGGGCAACTAGAACCAAATCTTAAGCCCTTTTCACACTAAAGCCTCTCAACCTGGGTTGAAATTAACCGTGGGCAAATGCAGTGCCGCCCTAGGTTGAGTTTTTTTTTATTTCAACCCCACGTTCAACCCTGCATCGTTTCACACTTGTTTCAGGCAAATCAAGCTTATCATTCTCAGTTACTACTATTTGAACCCGGCCTGGCCAGAATTTCAACCCCGGTTGAAAATCTCAACCCTGGTCAGGAGCAGCGTTGAGTTCAAACCGGGGCGAAATCAATCTCGGGGTTGACGCATGGTTGAAATTCTTTAAGTGTGAAATGATGCATGTTTTCAACCCTGCGTCAACCCTGAGATTTGTCTAGTGTGAAAAGGGCTTCATAGAGAGAAACCATCGTCGCAAGCCTACTTCTGGACCCCTTTCCCCAAAAGGAACGAATGACTGCATTTATTTGTGCTCATTTCAAAACCTCAGATTTTACCAGTAAATTTGAATAGAAATAATTACAGTAGAGTTTGAAAAGTTTCATGAAAATTAATAATTCTTTGTTGAAACTCAAAACTGCAGTGACAGGGATACTTGTTTTCATTAATTTCAAGTTGAAATGGCAACCAAATAGCCAATCAAAACAGAGGTCTGGAATTGAATTCTTGAAAATGCAAGGAAATTTCAAGGAGGCATTCAGGCAAAAATCAAGGCAACGGAGGCCATAGCTTCCTGAAATTCAATACCATTGATTTGAACATTTGTTACAATGATTGGCAACCTTTCACACTTGAAGAATTTTTAACCTTTAAAGAAAAATTGTTAACCCTCAAAGAAAAGTAATAAAAATGTCCATCAAGATAATCCCTTGTGAGTAAAGTTCACACAAGTCTTTATTCTGTGAATTCAGACAGGAAACCAAATTAATAGGATAAGTATTTGTGCTCATCTTTAGCAGACATTTTGATGATTAAATGATCATTCGCATTAGTGTTTCATTGATATAAATGCAAATGTACAAAGCTTGTAAATAATAACAAAAAACATGATTTCTATGAAAACTACAAAAATGGAGAAAAAAACTACAAAATTCTTTTTTTTTAAAGAAACTGAGGGAATATAAAAGACAAATGTTTTAAGTAATCTTAATAAACTTTCATAGTGATGTGTATGCTTAAAGGTACATTGTGCATAGGATCATTTGCTTTTTGCAGGTTTTTTTTTTCCAAAGCAACAAAAGTGCTCAATATTTCAAGTACGGTGCATAACAAGCATTCTGTTCAAGTCTTAGCTGAGTGGTAGTACTATACATTTTGGAGAAAACAGAGAAAACATAATGCACAAGTCTTTGGATCTCGTAACTGGATTCTGTAGGCACCCCATTTTGAAACCACCTTCAATGTTTGTTTTCTGACAATACCATTTCAGGTGGAATTATTTCACAGGGTATTTGTTACCAGTCCTATCTTCACTTTGAGGTTTCTGTCATTAAATCGGTAGGTGCTTATCTGGGTAATTGCAAATGATCTTACATGGCTTTAAAAAGTGAAGTTAACAGAAAAACAGAATAATTAAAATTGTACAGGCTGTAATTTCTATAATCATAAAATGTAATATAGAGGTAGCACAGTTGACAATGAGTAGATGTATGTTCTATTAAGAACAAATAGAAGAATATACATAAAGGGAGTTTACAAAGTCTTGTTGTGACTGAAGTGATGATTTTTTTCATTTCCAAGTTTTCTGAAATTGGAACAAAAAATGCAAAACACTGAAAACAGAGGTGTGCAATTAAATTCTTGAAAAGACGAGGCAATCTGTTTGTTTTGTAAGGAAAATAATTGAATTAGAAACTTGCTATTTGTGTGGGACCCTTGCAAGGTGGCAGTCAGGCCAAAATCAAGGCAACTGAGGCCGTATAGCTTCAACTGAGGCCGTATAGCTTTCTAAATTTCAGCTTCAGTTAATTGATTTCTAATCATTCAAACTGAAGGGAAATATTTGTTCTGAGAAAAAAGTTAACAAAATTTCAAATCAAGATAAAAACATTCTTGTAAACATGAGTCTTAATTCTGTAAATTAAGACAGGAAACCAAATTAATTTTCACTCATCTTTAGCAAACATTAACAATGAGTAAATTATCTTAAATATACATGTAAACGTATCGTAAATTCAAATGCGTAAACGGAAACTGCAAAAAGTAACGTAAAAACTGAGTAATTAAAGGCTTATTGAACAGTAATCTGAGTACTAACTATTGTGCTGAACGTACATAATAAAAAAAAAATGAATTTAAACAACGTGTATTTCACAAAATACTTCTCAAGGATGAAGTGCTTGTAAAACTGTCTCAAAAGTTCTATTAACAAAAGTACAATATATTATGGATTACATGAAGATATTCCATTAGCAGCAAATTTCAGAATCCCAGGGAGTTTATGAAATCTTGGCTATGTCTCCAGCTTTGGCTTGTACTATTTAAAGCCTCTGATGAGATCAAGAAATAAACCTCATGAACAATGTCAACACAATTATCCATTCTGTGAGTGAAGATCTGAAACCACATTAATAGAATGAGCTTTGTCACTCATCTTTAGGATACATTTAGACAAGTCAATTTACTTGAAGAGTAGTGTTTTATTTATTAAATAGGCAGATGCCAACAGCAAAAAAAGGAACAAAAATTTAATTGAGTGAATAAAGGCTTTTCTTGAACACTGAACTGAGTAATGCATTTGTAAAGTTGTAATTACTCAAAATAAATTTTAAGAATGTTGCATCTCAAGAACGAAATGATCCTAAACATTTCTCAAGTCTTTGTTATAAAAGATAGCAGAATATATACAGCAAGCTCCATAAGGAACACAATCTTAATTGTGTTTATGAAATCTTGGCTTCGTCCCTGGCTTTGGCCCCAGGCTGCATGATTTTTGTCCCCTGATGTAACTCCAGTGCAATATTGGTCCATTTTCTTCTTTAGAGACACCAAATCCTGTCACACAACGCCAATGGATGGTTGGTGCATTTTCACTGAGTTTGAATGTGGTAGGATTCTTAGGAATCTAGTGCCAGAGATAAAGCGGAAGCCACAACGAAGCCAGGGTTTCACAAACACCACAGAAAGTTGGTAAGTATTGGATAGATTGATGGCGATCCATGTACTGGGTGAGGGAGGGGTGTTGGGTCGAGGAGGCGGGGGTCATTACATTCAAACACCTCAACACCCACTAAACTCCCCTCTCCTTTCAAATTTACCATTTAATTCAGATTCCAGTCATGATACATGTAAGATTAACACAAATTGTCCCCCAATCATGCCATTCAAATCAAATGTAACTTTAGTCAATACACTGTTTATATACAACTTTCTATAGTAACAAAATGTAATTGATGCACTGTTTATTTAAGAATTTGTATGGTGAAATGGTTCACATCAGAGGGATCTGGCAGTTTGGATTTTTGAGAAGAGATGTGGAATAAATGGGATATGAATGTTGATTGGTGCTGTAATGACTGGACAATTTCATCCTCAACATTTGCTGTTGGGACGATGATGATTGCTAGTCAATGTCATGTTGGATGACATTACACCTTGTGATACATCTTGACTCTGTTCCATTCAGTCACTGCCAGCTGGCCACCTGATGTGAATGTTATTTCACATGGGTTATACAGACCCTGAGCCAGGCACTCAAGAAACATGCCATCTAGGTCATAGTGGTGAATATGACCAGTGCCATACACACTTTGGTTCACTGCAAGGTAGATGCCTGAGCTGTCACAGCATACACCACGGCAGTTCACTGGCTTACCATTAATAGTAGGTTGTATGGTGGCATTTGTTGTACCTTTGCTATCACCAACAACCACTTTCTTTGTGTTCCATCCACTGACCATAACTCTATCAGTGTCGTCATCCACAGCCAGGTAGTGAGGTGGAGTCTGCACTGGTATGGTGCGTAGGATCTCACCATCAGTGGCTTTGTGTTCAGTCCATACCATATTGCAGGTGTCGCCTACTAAGATGCTATTCTTTGTTACTGCTAGACTCATTAGTTCCATTTCTGTCTTGTCTACGTGATGCTTGGGCACCGTTGGGAACTGCGTAACAAGAGTGTTGTTCTTCATGTTGAACACCTTGACATACTTGCTTCCACGTTCCAACACAAGCAAGCGTTGCTCAGGATTGTGGATGGCTGCAACTGCCAGTGGATCTGTGGGTAAAGAAGAACTCAAATGTAACATGCCCAGTATATAAATACACTGTCACTATTCTCAGTCCTCATGAAATATAAATACCTATGATAACCGACCTATAATAATGAATACATAGCGTGCCTTAAAGCCTGGTCATGTAGAATGAATAGGCCTACATGAACATTGTGCAGTCTTCAACCACCATACATGTATAATTGTGAATAACTGCAATGTCTTGGAGATACAGTTTTGCAAAGTCTTTTATAAAGTTGATGCACTCTCTGTGCTGTTCTCATTGTTCAAACATCAAAATAGATTAGTCTTATATTTACCCGTATTGGTTTTTTTTTTTAGCAATAGTAAGGTTGTTCAATTTTCAAATGAAGCATTAATTGAACAACATAAACCCCATTTTTAGTCATCAAATTATTGTATAATAACAAACAGTACACTAACAATTTAGTTCTTGCAAACTTTAAGACACCTTTCACAAAATGTTCCAAGATTGGTGCTTACATCATAAACTAACAACTGAAGAAAAAAAGAGACTTGAAGCATATTGTGTTTTTTTGTAATTTAAGGTCAAATGTCATTTCGTAGCGCATTTTCTCTGCGCTTGATGGTATGATTTTGGTTGTATTTATGAAATGGAGGCCATTCAAAGAGCTTTAATATGATGTACAATTTGGCTTTGTATTTGCTATAGTTTTGGAGACAAGTATTGAAAGTTTGGAGGTCATGCTAATGAGTCAAAAGTTCGCTGACCTGTATCTCAGAATCTAACAAGGCAAGCTACAAAAAAAATCAGTTCTGGGGGTTTCTCATACAGGCCAATCATCACACCAAATCGTTTCAATCTGTGAGGGTCAGGTCAAAAATCGTGTTGAATTGACACAGAATGACACATTTTTGAGAGTCAAAACTTTGACCCCCAAAATTTGTTTTTGCAAGAATAACACAAATGGCCAATTTGTCAAGGATGGTTGTGTAGACGTTTATATCCTACTTTTAAATGCTCTTTGTAGCCCAATTGGGTGCTTTCCAGGATGTAGTGTTCCTCTAGATCACTTTTAATTTGATATGGTGGTGTCATTGAATGATGTCACAATTTTGGTCACATTTTTGTACAACAGTGCATGTTTGTACAAAGTTTTTTCTTCATACCTTGAACCGTTACGGAGTAAATCCATTTTTTTTAAACTCATGCTGCTTTTAGTATTTTGAATTCACCTAACTTTAATTTGACTGTCAACCCCAGAAGGTCAGGCAACTTCACGTATACACAGGGAAAAAAACCATGGTTCATCAACGGATGGTCCATCAGATCACAAAATGTGAACAAGATTTTTGGCTTTGTTCAGGAGTTATGAATGAAACAAAATGGTAACTTTTTGAAATACAATTTCTTGTAATTTGATACCTGCTGATGTCATCATGACACGTTACCAATGTGATGTGAATTAAGTTTAGTTACATGTATGTTAGCAATTTCCAAGGTTCGGCGATACGGTTCCTGAAACTCAATTAATATTGGTTATTATTCAAATAATTTTTAAACTTACAGTTTGCACGTAAAAAAATATCATTTGCTTTTTTTCGTTTTTTGTTAGCAAATTTGTGTCATTGAGACTTTGAATAGCTAAATATTTTAACATTCTCTACATAAAAACATCCTAAAACACACCAATTGTTCATGGCCAAAACTTGGCACAATTGCTTCACCAAGGTTTACCACGCCCACCTCGAGTCAACATGTAAATTAAGTGAAACAATCCATTGGTCTTTAAAAAACAAAAAATAACCTTGTACACTACAGCCTGTGAAAAAAAATGGTACAATTGAAAACGATTTTTTTTCAATATTAAATCTCGTTTTGAGCATCACATTAAAGAAAAAAGACCAGGCTTTCCAATACTGTTTGTTTCATCTCATTTGCTTTGTGAATCCAGAGATAACTCCAGTTTACTGCGGAACACAAAAATCGAGTTTGTTTCTCTTGCCAAGTTGCAATCTGTTGTGAGCTTCAAGACAGCATGGCACAGTACTCGAAACAACTCTGCCCATGCATAAAAGTGGCACAAAATTGATTTTCGCACTAAATTGATTATATCTCTGAATTGACAAAAGCAAATAAGATCAATCAAACACTTTTGGAAAGCCCAGTCTTTGTTCTTTGATATTATGCCAAGTAAGAATGACTTATTTTGAAATTTCATATTTAACTAATTTTTTTTCTGATTGTACCATTTTTTTTAGACAGGCTGTAGATGATTACGTTATGTAGGGCAGTAAGATGCCTAGGTACATTGTAAATAACAAGACACAACTAGAGTTTGAGGACAAACACACGGTGTTGGGCTAGAGGTTTGGCTTTTTTGCATTGTTGACTGTTGATTGCTGTTGTTGATTATTAATGTTGATTGTTGATGTTGATTGTTGGTTGGTTGTGTTGATGTTGATTGTTGATAGTTGATGTTGATGTTGATGTTGATTGTTGATAGTTGATGTTGATGTCGATTGTTGATTGAATTTGACGGTGGTTGTTCATGTTGATGTCGACGTTGATTGTTGATGTTGATTTTAATTGTTGATGTTGATGTTGGTTGATGATTGTTGATTGTTGATTTTGATTGTTGGTTGTTTGTGTTGATGTTGATGTTGATGTTGATGTTGATTGTTGATAGTTGATGTAGATTGTTGATCGAATTTGACGGTGGTTGTTCATGTTGATGTCGATTGTTGATTGTTGATAGTTGATTGGTGTTGTTGGATAACGATTATTGATGTTGATTGTCGATATTTGTTGATGTTGATGTCGATGTTGATTGTTGATGTTGATTTTAATTGTTGATGTTGGTTGATGATTGTTGATGTTGACTGTTGATTGTTGATTGTCATGATTGTTGATGTAAATTGTTGATAGTTGATTACTGACGTTGATTGTTGATGTTGATTGTTGATGTTAATTGTTGATGTTCAGGTTGATGTCAATTGTTGATGTTGATATTGATGTTGAATGATGATTGATGATTGTTGATGTTGACTGTTGATGTTGATGTTGAGGGTTGAGGGTTGAGGTTCAATTGAGGGTAGAAAAATAGTGCGTGTAGTAATTATACAGAGGATAGTTTTAAAAAGTCAGGTAAGGATCTGCATGCGCACAAGCTGCTGTACTGTAAACGTATCCAGTACAATTGTTACAAAAACCCATTAAATAACGCATCTCTAAAAGTGAATATTGCTCGCCATATTCTTTTTACCCCAATGCGCATGTTTTAGGAAAAAAAACGCCCAATTTAAAAAAGCGCCCAATTGGGCGCTTTTGCCAGCCCAATTTTTGGGCATCATATGACGTCATCAGAAGTCAAAAATGTGCTTGCGTTAAGGATTTGTCATAATAAACGTGTACAAAACACCGGTAAACACTTAAAATACATTGGTCCATGAAACAGCCGTTACATGTAGCTCAATACGTAACATACAACAGTCGTAAAACCAGGCAGTCAAGAAGCGAGCACGGGAATTTCCCTTTGCACGCAATCCTCTCCTTTTGCTGTACACACAATGTACGTGGCATTGAATGAGCATTTCAAAACGTAGGCGTGTTCAACTTCAAATTTCAAGGGGGCTGCAGGGCATCTTCTAGTTAACGTATTGTAACCAAACCTTGGTAAGTGTTAGACCTATTATTACAGTGCCATTTAAAGTACAAAACTTGATTATATCGCTGACACGGTTGATTTTTTAGCGATTTTCAAAGGAAAAGAGGTCTTTTCTTTGTAACTTCCAGTCTGATTACGTAATCAATTTTTTTTCGCGCACAGGTCTTGTCTACATTAAGGTGATCATGTATATTAATTTTGAAGCGATTACCGCAAATTTCGCCACAGACATCAACTGAAAATGCGTTTTGAACATTTTTTAACCCGCCGCTAGAGGGCGCTCGAACACTTGATGGCGTCACCGATCATTTTTTTGGAAAGATAAACCAACTCACAGGCTAACATCGTTAAAAGCAAGTTCATATCTTTTTCCACTTGTAAATTATTAGGCACTTCCGGTTTCGACCGGAAGGAAGGGTCATGTGATTTTACGCACACAAGATAAATTGAAGAGCATGTATAATCATGTCGATTACCGCAAAAATCAAGTTCCGGTCTCTCACGGTTGATTTTATATTGAATTTCAAAGATTAAATTGATTATTTTTTGAAGTGATGTCACGTGACCCATGATGACGTCATAAATGACGTAATTGCAAAAAAGCACATCTTCAGTGGGTTGTGCATTCATGTATTGACAATTCAAGTTCATATGTGTTTCATTTTGACAAACGGTTCTGGAAATGAATGTGTCTTGGAGAAAAAAAAATAGTAAATTCTTACAATAACAATAGGTGTTGGGCTCAGGCCCAACACCTAATAATGTAAAGATCACTAATGAATCACTGGTAACTGTACAACCTAATCCATTGGTCTTTAAAAAACGACATAACCTTTTTCACACTAAATACTTACGTTATGTGGGGCAGTAAGATGCTTAGTAAGGCCCCCCCCCCCAAAAAAATACTTGGTCTCTGGTCAGCGCGCGCGCGCGCATTGATTTTAATCATGCGCGTCAACTTTTTTTTTTTTCAAGCTTAAAAAAAAAAGCCACAAAAAAACCCCCCAAAAAACTGCATCGCCGCATCAATTCCGGAACTTCGGTCTGACCAGAGACCGATTATTTTTTTTTTTGGCCTAACGTTAAGATCACTAATGAATTACTGGTAATTGTACAACTAAATCTGTTGGTCTTTAAAAAAACGACATACTAACCTTTTACACACGCTAAATACTGACGTTTTGTAGAGCAGTAAGATGCTTAGAGAAATAACAAGATACAATAACGTGAAGATCACTAATGAATTACTGGCAACTGTACAACCTAATCTATTGGTCTTTAAAAAATGAAAAAATTACCTTTTACACACACTAGATAATTACGTTATGTAAGGCAGTAAGATGCGTAGGTAAATAACAAGACACAATAACGTGAAGATCACTAATGAATTACTGGTAACTGTACAACCTAATCTATTGGTCTTTAAAAAATGAAAAAATTACCTTTTACACACACTAGATAATTACGTTATGTAAGGCAGTAAGATGCGTAGGTAAATAACAAGACACAATAACGTGAAGATCACTAATGAATTACTGGTAACTGTACAACCTAATCTATTGGTCTTTAAAAAATGAAAAAATTACCTTTTTCACACACTAGATAATTACGTTATGTAAGGCAGTAAGATGCCTAGGTAAATAACAAGACACAATAACGTGAAGATCACTAATGAATTACTGGTAACTGTACAACCAAATCTATTAGTCTTCAAAAAACGACATAATAACCTTATGCATACACTATTAATACTTACGTTATGTAGAGCAGTAAGATGCCCAGGTAAATAACTAGAGACAATAACATGAAGATCACTAATGAATTACTGGCAAATAAAGAACCAAATCTATTGGTGTTTTAGTAACAAAAAAAATTACTTTTATATACACCAAATAATTACGTCAAATACAGTGTTAACTAGTCTAGGAAAAAAAAAATATACGGTCTCTGGTCAGACCAAAGTTCCGGAATTGATGCGGGGACGCGGCTTTTTTTTTTTTCTTCAAGCTTGGGTTGTACAGACAAGGTGGGGTACTATTTTGCTTTTTTGGGTGTCCTCATGTACACTGGTGTCCTCCATAATTTGCCTTGGTGCTCTCGATCATTTGCCTTGGTGCAATTTCCCATTCCTTTGTGCTCTTGGTAAAAAAAATTGAGGAGGTGCGGCAATAGAGGGCGCTGTTGGAGCTACCGCGGAACATTTTGGAAAAAAAAATTGACGCGCATGATTAAAATCGACGCGCGCTGACCAGAGACCGACTTATTTTTTGGGGGGGGGGCCTAATGAATAGATAATAATAACTTATAATCACTGGATATTCATGGAAACTGTAAAACCAGAAGTATTGGTGCTTCAAAAGCGAAAGGATCTCCTTTTGTCACCACCATATAACTTAAAAACATGTCATTTGGTCAAGTGAATATATAGTGATCATAACGCGATTCGCACTAGTTATAAAAACCTTCCGGAATCACTTTTCTTTATTCACGTGATTAGTAGGTTATTTCCAAGTGCCATTGGAACGAGAAAACATAGTGCTGTTTATAATTAATAAAAATCACGTTATAGAAACGCGAAAATTTGGTTTAAAAACTACCAAACCAAAAATTCACTAAAAAACTCTCTCCCCAAAACAGGTTCTTTTCCGGTGTTTTGTTTACTGGGTAGAACATTCTACTCACACAGCAGATTGGTTCGTTTGCAAAGCAACTTCACACTTTTCTAAAGGTTACAGACCCAAAAATAATAACAGTTTTTCTTCCAAACAAACTGAAATCAGTAATGAAATAAATAGAAGTTTTGTTGTAGTTTTTTTTTTTGTATTTGTGTGTGTCAGTGTGTGATTTTTTTTAAACATAGGCCTACACATAAAGAAAAAAAATTAAAGTTTTGTCGGGAGAACAAAATCAAATTTGTTAGAGAGCACTGCCAGCACATCAATTCCTTGCCAGTAGTTTATTGTTTTTCATTCTCAGTTGTCAGATCTGCATGTGCACATGGAATACTTACTTATAATTTCCACACAATTATGAAAGTTTGTGTTGATGAACATGTGCATAAAAGAAACTTACTTTGTAGGGGAATGGTTCCCTTGTGTTGTCCCTCATTGCTGCAGATGACCACTCGGTTGTTATCATAGTCTGCCACAGCAATCTCACCAGGTTGAGTAGCAGTAATACCTACAGCCCCACTGAACCCTCCTGGACCACTTCCTCTTTCACCAAACTCACGACACATCTCCCACTTGCCTTTGACTGCCAACTTGCCCAGATTGATGTCACCAATCCTCTGAACCGGGGTGAAGCTCAGATATGAAAGCCTTGGATCAATCTGGGGAGGATTTTGACTCTTGAGTGATTTCAAGTCTTTACTGATGATAGGGTGCAGGGACAAAAAGTCACTGTCAGATGCAGTGTTAATGATATCCTGGGATGTCCCCAGAGAATGTTTTTTACTTTCTAGCATCATTGTCAGTGTTGACTGATGCTCATCATATGTTCTGTTGCGATCCTGCTGGAGTTGTTTGATTTCTTCAATCATCTTTGTCTCTTGAGTTGTTATCTCAGCTCTCATTTTATCCGCTTTGTCTTTCACAGCTTTCACAGTCTTTGTGACGTTCTGTGTGAACTTCTGCTTAGCTTGTGATGAAGTGGCCAAAGCTTGTTCAAGTCTTTTGATGCCTGTAGTGAAGTCTGGAAACGTATCTTTCAGTGACTGTTTGTATTTGCGAGAAGCCTCTCCAGAGTCAATGTAGTGATGTTTTGGTTCACGGTGGTCCACTACAGTACAATCTCGGCAGATTAACTCTTCACATGTCTCACAGTAAAAGCGTTTCACTTCCCCCTTGTGTTTGTGGCATTTAGACTCATCTTCTTCTGGAGTTTTTTTCACTGTTACCTTCCCGTGACGAATGTCCTCCAAAGTAGCCACTGTGTGGTTTGATGTAGCAGCAAATCGCAAGTGTGTCTTGTGACAGTTTGGGCAGATATTCTGTGCACAGTCCAGGCAGCGATGCTTAGCCTCATTTCCCTCATCACAAATCTCACAGATGACCTTTGTGTTTTCTGAACAAGCCACCTTTTCTTGGAGTGAGACCTCCTCAACTATTCCCATCAAATGGAAATTTGTTTTTAGTCCTTGAATGCGTGTCTCTAGAAGTATCGTCTCCCGACGACATACAGGGCAAGGAATCTTAGGCTGACCTGCATACCTGCTAGTGTAGTATTTCTCCAGACATGTTTCGCAAAAACTGTGCTGGCAGTCCAGCACCTTGGGCCGTTTGTATTTCTCCTGACAAATGTCACACTCTAGATGGGGAGTGATCTTTTTCAAGGCTGTAGCCATTTTTATCTGTATTTAAAAATAAAATGGAAGGGTTACTATAAGGGCAATAAAAAACCTTGAAGGAAACATGTGACCTTTATACATTATAGATGTGCTGTCCATTGGTGTTTCATTTGGATAAAAACTACATATTTGCATGTATAACTTTTCTTGTGAATTGCTTTTTTTGTAGCCAGACAAAAGATATCCACTTTTGAGCAAGACATCTAATGAACAAATCTTTCGTTTATTTCCTTTTGGAATTCCTGTTCAAGTTTTGAAGAGCACTGAGAGTACATCTTTAACCCTAAAGGGATTCCGCCCCCCCCCTAAGATCTCGGCCATCGAGTGACGAAAAATTTTGAAACTCGGCACATGCATAGAGCAACTCTTCCTAAACATACCCAAGAAATTTCATGACTATAGGTCAAAGGGTTTTGGAATTATGGCTAATTAATTATTCATATGTACGAATGGCAATTCTGCTTTGTGTACACGGCGTATATGCAAAAATTCAGTTTTCACGACGCGTACAGCAGGAAAAATTTTTTCTACGCGGCAACCCATGGTCCGATTTTTATGTTTTTGGTTTCAAAAGATGCGCAAAGCTCGAGGCTAAAAAGTAATAACAGCTCGGGTCGCGAAAAAATTTTTTTTAGAGGCTATCACGGAAAATGTTTGGGGGGGGGGCGGAATAGGGTTAATTCTCTTCTGAGATTATTTCAGATATTGAAATGGACAAAAGTGTACATTGTATGCAAGTCGCCATAGATTTTTTCACTTAAATATTACTGAATAGGTTTTTGTTAGAACATTACTTGTGCGTACACTTCATGTTTTGAAGTCTAAAGCAAGGTGTGATTCCTACAATGTACGCTTGTAAGCTAGCCTTTAACTTCATTTATTCAAGTTACCCAAACAAACGACATCAGAAGGACAGTGGGAAGTCCGGATAATGTTGAAACACTCAAACAATGCATTGAAACTACAATTGTTTATTCATGCATATATGTTTAGTAATTTTGCCAAGCATACTGTGCTGGTTATCAAGCACCTTTGGCTGAGTGAATCTGTCTTGGCAGAAGTCACACTCAAGATGGGGGCTGATGATTTTCGTCAGAGCGTTAGCCATTTTCATTATTCATTTTAAAATGAAAATGGATTATAGATAATAGAGAAAAAACTTTGAAAAATGGATGTTATTTAATTTTTTGAACTAACAGTTCGTACTTCCAACTTGATTTTTGCACTTATGGATTGGAACTTAAATATTTGAGATAAGTTTCCCCATGAATCGAATTACTTTGTAGAACAACTACTGCACAGTCAGCAGTCTATAGCAAACTGTAATTCCCCTGGTCTTAAGACCACAAATTCAATCAATGTCAGTTAATCAGCTCACCTCACAACTGCAGATATTTCCTTTCAAATCCCAACAAATTCCTCCAAGTCAAGTTGTTCACTCTGATTTCACCCTTCCTTACCATAGGCGACTATGTAGTGGACGAGGAAATAACACACTAAACACCCTCAACACAGATATTCACTGCTTTACACCGAGCTGGCATTGCTGGTATGTTTGCGGCACCCATGCATACGTCATCAACCAACTGAATGAGTGTTTTTCAATCCATTGTGGTGTATGCAAATTGTTCCCTTTACAAAACTTTGAGTGAACTGCTTCAGAGTTCAATTTGAGGTATGGAGTGCCTTTGGTCGTGTGGTGAAATGGCTTGCAGTTTGATAAAAAGGGACCAGATAAAAGAACAGACATTATGACTTTCTTGTTTTGGCACATACAGTCTTGATTTTGGTATCACATGAAAGAGTAAATTCTGAGGAACAAAATTTACACACAACACCTTTGATTTTAATCACTCCTTGACAGTGCAAACCTAGGTTGAAAAGAGCGAGTTTGTTTCACACTCTACTGTGAGTTCTGCATGACTGAGCAAACAATACGGTCAATGGAGAGTGCAAGGCTCCCCATTTCACGTTCTTGTTCACTTTTCATATGAACGTCTAGGCACCAAACACTGACTAGTACCCGGTACATGTACAGTCACAGACTCCCGTGTCAGAATTGACCCAATTGTTATCAGCATGATGGATTGAAATGGAAGTTGAGGTCAGATTTGTATTATAGCACAGTTTGCAATGTTTTTTCAATATGTTGTCAATTGTAATGCATGCTTTCTTTTCTTTCCGCACAGACCCAGTCTATTGCCCTTGACTGGATAAGCCTGGTCAGGACACCAAGTAAAGGTAAGAATTAGGAAATTACACACTGAAGCACAGGGAGTTTGCATGAGTAAGAGTACATGTGTTCTTATGCAGTGATGGGCTGTGTTGATTAATGTTGGATAGTTTGTGTAATTGGATCCAAGACGTCCTACATGTACATGTACATGTATAACGGTGTGGTATTTCAGCGCATGGGTACGTGCAGTGATTAAACAAACTGCAAAGGACGTCTTCGGAATCTTGTATTTCTGCTCGGGAAATTCCCCTCTGCACTGTGCAAAATCCTTGATCTGCACAAACCTCCGTACGTGGAGATTTTGCAAAGAAGGAAACCAACATAATGTCCAAACAGTGTATCATCAAAAAATCAACACTGTATTCTTTATTAAGGCCCTGTCACACTGTCACGTTCTGGCATGGAGTTCGTACTGCGACCAAGAAAATTGAGTAAAATGCGGTGGGAACGCAGCTGACGGCGTGGGACTCATTGATACTAGTGGAGGACTTCAGAAGGACTCCAAGGCCTTCGCTGAATGCCAAACTGCCACGTTCGTTTTGGACATGAACAAAACAAATGCCGCGCCTCGGCGTTTTTACCAGAACGCGGTAAGGACTCTGCGTGAACTCTTCGTGAACTCTTCGCGAACGGCCGCGACGTACTGGCAGTGCACAGGTAGACGGGAACGACGTCGTGAGAACTCCACGGACGTGCACGCATCAGAACTGTGCGTCTCCTCTGCGTCTCCTTCGTCTACGCCGTTCAAAATGCCCATTGTGGCCCGAGTATTAATACACAGTGTGCTTCTGGCTGCTGACGTTAAACGTACGTTTTAAGGTCGAATCAAGCACATGATGAGGACTCCAAGAACTTCGTACGAACTTATGAGGATGCAGCGAGGACCTAGAGGAGGCCGCGCAGACTTCTTATTGTTCTTCAATGGAAATCATAGAGAATGCTGCAAGGACGCTATGGAACGCCACACGGACGTCTTAGACTTCCGGTGGACTTCACAGCGACGCATTGCAAGCCACTGGTGCCATGAATCCTGCGTCTTCATGGCGTTGTGTTACATTTTTAAGAATTTCAACAAGGCAATATGAACGCCATGAATGGACGTGACAGTGTGACAGGGCCTTTAACGGATATACTTTTTTAGTATGCTACCCCATAACCATGGTAACAGTGGACTGTCATCCTGTCTGGCTTGTTTCCAGGGTGTGAAGGGCAGCACCTCAAACTCCCTTGACAACAAGATGAGACAACTCAAGGAACATGGTCAGGTTCTTGGCAGGATTCATCCTGGGTTCTATGACATCAGGAAGAGATTGAAGGAAGATCTTGAGAGAATGTTGGCTGAGAGACGATGAGGAGTCAAGAAGATGACGGCCGGTAAACGTCTCAAGTCAAGTAAGAATGAAAGTTGTCTGGAAATAATCACTGCATCAGCTAGATTTGATGACTAGTGATCCTACATGTACTTAATGTCTGGGATTTGTTTTTATACTTGCAGCGCTTTACAGGAACATGACACATGATGTCACAGAGTAATTGAGTTTGTGTTCCTCCTTGAAACAGTTTCCAGGAACCTAAGCAATTATTTGGGGAATTATGACTTGCCATGTTTTTTGCTAAAGTAGAATTGAGTCCTCATCGCTTTCAAACCTCATCTTTGCACTTTTAACCCTTGGTTCGATTCCGAGATTTGATCTCAATCATCAGCGAAGGAATTTAGTTGCTTTTGTTTCAGATCCTGCTATTTGTTTGTGATTAATTAGCAACCTAGAGGGAGTGAATAACCCACCAAAAAGACCTTAAATTCTTCAGGAACATTGCCATGGTAACAGCTCATGGGCGATTCTCCAGAAGTTGAAACTAACTTAATTTTGGGGGGAATTTTTTTTTTATGTGATGTAACACAAACGATCATTGTTCACTAAAGTGTTGCTGGTAAGTCAAGATGCAAATTTCTTAAGATGTTTCATAAGTTGGTCTTTTTGTGCATAAATTAGCATAATTTTAATCACAAAATGTCACACACGTGACCACAGAACAATTCCCATTTAGGAAAACTAAAGCAGAGGTGTACATTGTTTATGCATTCTCTTAATCACAAAAGACTAGTCTTAGTCACAAATAAGTATGGATGTGTGTCTTTAGAACTTTGGAGAAAACCGTGAATTTCCGGTATGGGCCTGATAACATTGTTACGTCTGATGTCACACACTCGACCAAACTTTGATGACCCCTCCTAATATTCTGACACAATTTGTGAAAGAAGAAACTATAGTCTGAGGTAGGGAGTAAAAAGTACCAACCTGATGAATCAAGTGAAAGCAATAAGTCAAATGCAGTTAACAAAGGGTAAAGCTTGAAAAATCAGACAAGCCCAATTTCATGTCACATACAGTGACCAAAGGATGGCCCTCATGGTTTTTTCTTACCATTTTGGGTCAATTTCAGGGCCACCAAAATACAATTTATTTTCTGTGTAAAAACCTAACACTTTTTCAATTCACACTTGCCCCCCCCCCCCCCCCATCAATCCCTTCAAACACACTTCATGCGCTGTACCGGTAAACTCCTTTGTTGTACCTCCCTGCATCATCTCTTCCGTCTTAACCCCCCCCCCCAACCCACCACACCCACCCTTAGGTAGATCCTTACCCTCCACAACGCCCCATCATCCCTTCATCTGATGCGGGAAAAGTGCAATACAGGTTGAAAATACACTTCTCTTTGGATTTCCTCTTTTTATACTTCCCATGTGTGCCATTAAAATAAAAAAAAAACTCCTCAAAGTCTTGGAAAGATTTAAAGTTCTCTGATTTGTGTGACTTCCCAGTTTTTATTAGACAGCACGTCACTTGGTGTATCTACAAACCTTCTCCTATAGTTGTATATTCACAGCTATGCAACGCCTCAAAAATTACAAAATTCTACCAAATTATGTCTATCATTAATGGCATACATATATGTTTCTCATTAGTTTGGAGGTTTAATTCTTAATTCAGTTTCATTTTCGGCAGCTCGCCCATATTCCATGGAGCCTCGCTTTGCTCACCAACCACCACGCCCAGTCTGGTCACCATGGCAACTGAACAGCCTCAGGCCCCGCCTCCAGCAGCCATTGGTCAGATCGCCGCTTACCAATTCCAATCAGCAATGAGCGTAGTCGAGGGCAACGCAAGACACCTGTCAGCTTTGTTGTTGTACCTGTCAGTGATCTGGGTTACCCTGTTGGTTCACCAGGGAGTAGCATCTGGGCTTATACACCAGGTAAGCTCAGTTTTCATTTACCACACACTTTCATTAGATGCATGAAAACTGACTATATCTGGAGCATCAAGATAATAGGAGTGTGCAATAGTCTCATATTTTCTTGGCTCGGTACTGAAAGATCCTAATTGAAGAACTTTGCTAAAAGATCCTTGTTGATTAAAACATGCTGTAAAAATCAACTCAGAAGGATATAACATTTCAGTTCAGGCCATGAAAATAAAATTTAAAAATAGACTACTGTGATTTCTAAACCCAATGGACATACAGGACATGCTGATCCGCAAAATATTAGTTGTCATCCATTCAAGAGAATATTTTCCTTATAAATGGCAGATTTCAAAACAAACTTCTTGTTTCTTCTGAATTTTCCCCCAGGGAACTGGATCCCAAGTAGCAACTTAGAGGACATACCAGGCACAGCAGCTAACAGGATGCCTAACTTCCCCCATCAAGACACTGTCAAGAGAGGATGGCTTCCAAATGAACAAGTAAGCATCTCAGCCCTCCACCACCCCCACTACACTCAATCAGCATGAGGTCAGGACTTGAAAACAGTTTACACTCAATAATGAAGGAAGGGAGCGTCATCGTCAATAGAGGGCGCTGTGGCATTTTTAAGTGTTGGGGAACTGATGAAAAGGTGAAACCATTGACCTTGTCGTGCGGCAATTAAGACTCGCAGACTGGTCCAAGAAATCTGGAATTTTTTTGGCCGGCTGGAATCCACTCATGTCCACGACCCCACTCTACCAGGTTAAACCATATTTTTTTCGATTTTCATTTTTTTTTTTCATTTTTAAACATTATTCATCAAGGCCTACCATTGCACGAAGTTTCAAAGCTTCAAGAGGTTTACTTCAATAATTACACCAAGTATCCATGGCAACTTTGCGCAAAAATTTTCGTTTTCACGAAGTAACACTCAAGTTCCATTTACCATTGCAATGCATGGCGCGCACTCTGCTCATAAGTGAGCAAAAACGTTTTCACGAAGTAACACTCTTCTTGTAATAAGTTGTATGAGTGCGCGCGCGCTGACCTGAAGTTGCACTTTCCCCGTGTTATACACATTGAAGAGTGTTACTTTGTGAAAACGAAAATTTACAGTTTCACAGCTTTTTCGATTTCACGAACTAACACTCATCTTTTTTCTCTTATTTCTTGTTTATTTAATACACAAAACGGGTGAAAAACAGCAGATTTAATAAATTCAATTCATCAAGTGTCCAGATCGAGAAACCCAACTAACGCAAAGTGTTGTTTTAGAAGGCGTTCAACTTTAGTTGCCGTTTTCTCTGATTGCTAGTTTTTACTGGTATGTAGATGGGTGTTACTTCGTGGTGTTTCTGACGAATAATTGTCTGCCTATTTATGTGTCAAACAAAGGTAGTCCAAAAATAATAAGTGAATAAGTTTTGTATTTGCTTAAATTTGTTATAAAATTAAAGTCGCACATCAAGCTAATTTGAAAAAAATTAAAGTTATTCACACATTCAACCACATGTGATAGTTTCAAGCAAATTCCACAGTGGTCAATTTCTGTTGTATGGTTCATCTGAGTTGTGGGATTCTGTTGGATTCAGGAAACTTCACTTTGTGAGTTTCTTTGGGGGTTGAGGGTTCCAAGTGGAATAACAATGTAGTTATTTCAAGACATGATTTTTCTTTTTAATTTTTAGATGAAGAAGAGAGCGACTACAAAGAACTACAAAGAGTGGTGAGTGAATTCTTATTCTGAATAAATGAATGAATTTATTTCTGTTCATTTCATTTCAAAACTTCTGATTTTACAAGTCAATTTGAATATTTATTTGTTACAACGGTTTGAACAGTGTCATCAAAATTGAATAATTCTTTGCTTAAACTCTAACTGTATAAGAGGGTAATTCTTTCATTGTTTTGAAGTTTGCTTAATTGCATCCAAATAGGTAAAACAATGAAAACAGAGGTATGGAAATGAATTCTTGAAAAGGCAAGGACATTTCAAGGAGGCAGTCAGGCCAAAATCAAGGCAACAGAGGCCATAGCTTCCTGAAATTCAATACCATTGATTTGAACATTTCTTAACAGGTTACAATGATTGGCAACCTTTCACTCTTGAAGAACTTTTAACCTTCAAAGAAAAATAATACAAATGTCCATCAAGATAATCCCTTGTGAGTAAAGTTTACACAAGTGTTTATTCTGTGAATTCAGACAGGAAACCAAATTAATAGGATAAGTATTTGTGCTCATCTTTAGCAGACATTTTGATGATTAAATGATCATCCACATTAGTGTTTCATTGATATAAATGCAAATATACAAAGCTTGTAAATAATAACAATAAACATGATTTCTACAAATGAAAACAAATACAAAACCCTTTTTTTTAAAAAAGAAACTGAGTAAATATCAAAATACTACCGGTAATTTTTAAAGTAATCTTGATTAACTTTCATAGTGATGTGTATGCTTAAAGGTCATTGTGCAAAGGATCATTTGCTTTTTGGAGGGTTTTTTTTTCCAAAGCAACAAAAGTGCTCAATATTTTTAAGTAGCGTGCATACATGTAACAAGCATTCTGGTCAAGTCTTAGCTGAGTGGCTACTATACATTTTGGAGAAAACAGAGAAAACATAATGCACAAGTCTTTGGATCTCGTAACTGGATTCTGTAGGCACCCCATTTTGAAACCACCTTGAATGTTTGTTTTCTGACAATACCATTTCAGGTGGAATTATTTCACAGCGTATTTGTCACCAGTCCTATCTTCACTTTGAGGTTTCTGCCATTAAATCGGTAGGTACTTATCTGGGTAATTGCAAATGATCCTACATGGCTTTAAAAAGTGAAGTTACCAGAAATACAGAATAATTAAAATTGTACAGGCTGTAATTTCCATTATCAGAAAATGTAATGTAGAAATAGCACAGAATACAATGAGTAGATTTATGATCTATTAGGAATAAATTGAAGAATACACATAAAGGGAGTTTACAAAGTCTTGTTGTGACTACTAAGACCTACATACAGTGGTGAATTGTTAAACACTAAAAAGTCTACTTGAACATTTAATTTTTACAATAAGATTGATATTTTGTAAACACTTGCATAATTCTTTATTTTTGCTGAAACGCAAACTGAAGTGATGATTTTTGTTCATTTCAAGTTTTTTTAAAATGGCAACCAAAAAATCCAAAACCATGAAAACAGAGATGTGCAATTAAATTCTTGAAAAGACAAAGAAATCTATTTGTTTTGTAAGGAAAATAATTGAATTAGAAATGTGCTATTTGTGTGGGACCTTTTCAAGGTGGCAGTCAGGCCAAAATCAAGGCAACTGAGGCCGTATAGCTTTCTGAAATTCAGCTTCAGTCAAATTGATTTCTAATCATTCAAACTGAAGGGATATTTGACAGTCTGAGACACAAATGTCAACAAAATTTCAAATCAAGATAAAAAAATTCTTATAAACATAGTCTTCATTCTGTGAATAAAGACAGGAAACCAAATTATTTTTCACTCATCTTTAGCACACACTTCAATTAATAAATTATCTTCAATACACATGTAAATGCATCGTAAATTCAAATGCGTAAACAGAAACTGCAAAAAATAATGTCAAAACTGTGTAAATAAAGGCTTACATTGAACAGTAATCTGAGTACTAACTATCATGGTGATGTGTATGATAAAAATGAATTTCAACAATATTATTTCACCAACTACTTGAAGTATGGTTACATCTCAAGGATGAAGTGGTTGTAAAACTGTCTCAAAATTTGTATTACCAAAAGTACAGTGTGTATTGGATTACATGTAGATTCCATTAGGAACAAAATTCAGAATCTCAGGGAGTTAACAAAATCTTGGCTTAATGTCTCCAGCTTTGGCTTCTACTTTTAATAGCCTCTGATGAGGTCAAGATATTAACCTCATGAACACTGTCAACACAATTCTCCATTCTGTGAATGAAGATCTGAAACCACATTAATAGAATGAGCTTTAATTGTCACTCATCTTTAGGATGCATTTAGACAAGTCAATTTACTTGAAGAGTAGTGTTGTATTAATTAAATAGGCAGAAGCCAACAGCAAAAAAAGTAACAAAAAATTAACTAAGTGAATAAAGGCTTACCTTGAACACTAATCCTGACACTAAATTGAACTGAGTAATGCATTTGTAAAGTTGTAATTACTCAAAATAAATTTTAAGAATGTTGCATCTCAAGAACGAAATGATCCTAAACATTTCTCAAGTCTTTGTTCTAAAAGATAGCAGAATATATACAGTTACTTCCATCAGGAACAATTTAAGAATCTTAATTGTGTTTATGAAATCTTGGCTTCGTCCCTGGCTTTGGCATCAGGCTGCATGATTTTTGTCCCCTGATGTAACTCCAGTACAATATTGGTCCATTTTCTTCTTTAGAGACACCAAATCCTGTCACACAAGGCCAATGGATGGTTGGTGCATTTTCACTGAGTTTGAATGTGGTAGGATTCTTAGGAATCTAGTGCCAGAGATGAAGCGGAAGCCACAACAAAGCCAGGGTTTCATAAACACCACATAAAGTTGGTAAGTATTGGATAGATTGATGGCAATCCATGTACTGGGTGAGGGAGGGGTGTTGGGTTGAGGAGGCGGGGGTCATTACATTCCAACACCTCAACACCCACTAAACTCCCCTCTCCTTTCAAATTTACCATTTAATTTAGACAAAGAAAATCGATTCCAGTCATCATACATGTAAGATTGAAACAAATTGTCCCCCAATGAAATCAAATGTAACCGTAGTCAATACACTGTTTATATAAGACTTTGTATAGTAACATAATGTGATTGATGCACTGTTTATTTAAGAATTTGTATGGTAAAATGGTTCACATCAGAGGGATCTGGCAGTTTGGCTTTTTGAGGACAGATGTGATATGAGTGGGACATGAATGTTGATTGGTGCTGTAATGACTGGACAATTTCATCCTCAACATTTGCTGTTGGGATGATGATGATTGCTAGTCAATGTCATGTTGGATGATATATCTTGATCGAGTGGTAGTCAGCCACTGCCAGCTGGCCATTGGATGTGAATGTCATTCCATATGGGTCATGCAGACCCTGAGCCAGGCAATCAAGAAACCTGCCATCTAGGCCATAGTGGTGAATATGACCAGTACCACGCCCAACTTGGCGCACTGCAAGGTAGATGCCTGAGCTGTCACAGCATACACCACTGCAGCTCACTGGCTTACCATTGATAGTAGGTTGGATGGTGGCATTTGTTGTACCTTTGCTATCAGCAATGTCCACTTTCTTTGTGTTCCATCCACTGACCACAACTCTATCAGTGTCGTCATCAACAGCCAGGTAGCGAGGTGGAGTCTGCACTGGTATGGTGCGTAGGATCTCACCATCAGTGGGTTTGTGTTCAGTCCACACCATATTTTTGGTGTCGCCTACTAAGATGCTATTCTTTGTTACTGCTAGACTCCATAGGCCCATTTCTGTCTTGTCTACCTGATGCTTGGGCACCGTTGGGAACTGCTTTACAAGAGTGTTGTCCTTCATGTTGAACACCTTGACATACTTGCTTCCACCTTCCAACACAAACAAGCGTTGCTCAGGATTGTGGATGGCTGCAACTGCCACTGGATCTGTGGGTAAAGAAGAACTAAAATGTAACATATGTACAGTATATAAATGCACTGTCACTATTCTCAGTCCTCATGAAATATAATACCTATGATAACCTACCTATATTAATGAAAACATGGCCTGCCTTAAAGCCTGGTCATGTAGAATTAATAGGCCTACATGAACATTGTGCAGTCTTCAACCACCATACATGTATAATTGTGAATAACTGCAATGTCTTGGAGATACAGTTTTGCAAAGTCTTTTATATAGTTGATGCACTCTCTGTGCTATTCTCATTGTTCAAACATCAAAATAGATTAGTCTTATATTTACCCGTATTGCTAATTTTTTTTAGCAATAATAAGGTTGATCAATTTTCAAATGAAGCATTATTTGAACAACATAAACCCCATTTGTAGTCTTCAAATAATTGTATAATAACGAACTGTATAATAACAATTTAGTTCTTGTAAACTTTAAGACACCTTTCACAAAATGTTCCAAGATTGACAACTGAGAAAATAAAAGAAACTTAAAGCACATTGTTTTTTTTTTGTAATTTAAGGTCAAAGGTCATTTCATAGCGCATTTTCTAATTTAAGGTCAAAGGTCATTTCATAGCGCATTTTCTCTGTGCTTCGTGGTATGATTTTGGTTGTATTTATGAAATGGAGGCCATTCAAAGAGCTTTAATATGATGTACAATTTGGCTTTGTATTTGCTATAGTTTTGGAGATACAAGTATTGAAAGTTTGGAGGTCATGCTAATTAGTCAAAAGTTCGCTGACCTGTATCTCAGAATCTAAAAAGGCAACCTACAAAAAAAATTCAGTTCTGGGGGTTTCTCATACAGGCCAATCATCACATTAAATCGTTTCAATCTGTGAGGGTCGGGTCCAAAATCGTGTTGAATTGACACGGAATGACACATTTTTGAGAGTCAAAATTTTGACCCCAAAAATTTGTTCTTTCAAGAATAACACACAAACAGCCAATTTGTCAAGGATGGATGTGTAGACGTTTTTATATTGACATACAGATCCTTGTCATTTGATTGGTGAAACTTGCATCACGTGACATGCGTTATTGCTCCCATTCACGCCGGGGCTGAAAAGTCCCATTCGCCCATGGGGAATGGAAAATACATTGTACTATTCAACAGTTAGGATCATTCTTGTTCCATGACGCGGTATTTGTATGCAAATGCATGCTGGTGTGCACGTTCAGCGTAGCGTATCGCGTATTGTTCCAAAGAGCCAGTGCTGCAGAGTTACGTTCAAACATTTTCGTGAAGGGGTAGTGTGGAAGAAAGAAATACATTTTCCACCAATTTTATGTTGAAATAAAGGTTCAAATGTATCAAATATGTCAGGATCTATATGTCAGGTATATAAAACAAATATTGAGTGGCTTAAAATTGTGAAATCGGAGGAGTATTATCGCTTGGTAAAATCTGGATTTTTCCATTTCACGAGGCGAAGAATAGTCCAGATTTTATCTTGCGATGATATTCCTTCTATTACACTCTGAGCCACTCATCAATATATTTGTATAATATCCTACTTTTAAATGCTCCTTGTAGCCCTATTGGGTGCTTTCCGGGATGTAGTGTCCCTTTAGAGCACTTTTAATTTGATATGGTGGTGTCATTGTATGATGTCATGTCTTTGTACAACAGTGCATATTTGTACACAATTTTTTCTTCATACCTTGACCCGTAAGGGAGTAATTCCATTTTTTTGTGTTCATGCTGCTTTTAGTATAACTTTGACTGTCATCCCCAGAAGGTCAAGCAACTTCACGTTAATCACGTGTATACACAGGACCAAAAAAAATGGTTCAACGTATGTTTCATCAGATCACAGAATGTGAACAAGATTTTTTGCTTTGTTCAGTTATAAACGAGACAAAACGGTCACTTTTTGAACTAAAATTCCTTGTAATTTGATACCTACTGTTGCCATTTTGACTTCAGATTTGAATGCACATCTCAGTGTCAGGATGGATATGTTGAATATCAATTTTGAAATTCACATGTTGTTGTGTTTGAAATAAAAGCCATGCAGCATTATTGTCAGAAGAACAAAGACCAAACCAAAGGGTGATCTGGATGGGGGCTCATCAGCCCCATCACCCATGGCCTAGAACATTCTACTCACAGGGCAGATATGTTTGCAAAGCAACCTTTAAATAAAGATTTCTTTCTAAAGGTTACAGACCCCCCCCCCCAAAAAAAGTTTTTCTTCCATACAAACACAAATCAGTAATAAAATAAATAGAAGTTTTGCTGTAGTTTTGTTTATTTTGTGAGTGTGTGTCTGTGTGTGTGGTTTTTTTTGTGCCACTTTTTTTTTTACATAGGCTATCATGTTAAAAAAAACTTAATATTTGTTGGGAGAACAAAATCATGTATGTTGGGGAGCACTGCCAGCACATCAATTCCTTGCCAGTATTTTACTGGTTTTCATTCTCAGTTGTCAGATCTGCATGTGCACATGGAAGACTTACTTATAATTGCCACACAATTATGAAAGTTTGTGTTGATGAACATATGTGCATGAAAGAAACTTACGTGATTTTAGGGGAATGGTTCCCTTGTGTTGTCCCTCATTGCTGCAGATGACCACTCGGTTGTTGACACAGTCTGCCACAGCAATCTCACCAGGTTGAGTAGCAGTAATATCTAGAGCCCCTTTGAACTCTCCTGGATCACTTCCCCTTTCACCAATCTCACGACACATCTCCCACTTGCCTGTTTCCACCTTAAGCTTGCCCAGATTGATGTCACCAATCCTCTGACCCGGGGTGAAGCTCAGATATGAAAGCTTGGGATCAATCTGGGGAGGATTTTGACTCTTGAGTGATTTCAAGTCTTTACTGATAATACGGTATAGGGACAAAACGTCACTGTCAGATGCAGTGTTAATGATATCCTGGGATGTCCCTAGAGAATGTTTTTTACTTTCTAGCATCATTGTCAGTGTTTCCTGATGCTCATCATATGTTCTGTTGCGATCCTGCTGGAGTTGTTTGATTTCTTCAATCATCTTTGTCTCTTGAGTTGTTATCTCAGCTCTCATTTTATCCGCTTTGTCTTGCACAGCTTTCACAGTCTTTGTGATGTTCTGTGTAAACTTCTGCTTAGCTTGTGATGAAGTGGCCAAAGATTGTTCAAGTCTTTTGATGTCTCTCGTGAAATCTGGAAACATATCTTTCAGTGACTGTTTGTATTTGCGAGAAGCCTCTCCAGACTCAATGTAGTGATGTTCTGGTTTACAGTGGCTTACTACAGTACAAACTCGGCAGATTAACTCTTCACATGTCTCACAATAAAACCATTTCACTTCCCCCTTGTGTTTCTGGCACTTAGACTCATCCTCTTCAGGCGTTTTTTTCACTGAACTAATAACCACCTTTTCTTGGAGTGAGACCTCCTCAACTATTCCCATCAAATGGAAATTTGTTTTCAGGCCTTGAATGCGTGTCTCTGGAAGTACCGTCTCCCGACGACATAAAGGGCAAGGAATCTTTCGTTGCCCTCCATACCTGCTAGTGTAGTATTGCTCCAGACAATCTGCACAAAAGCTGTGCTGACAATCTAACATCTTAGGCTGTTTATATCTGTCAGCACATATGTCACAATCAAGCGAGCTGATCGTCTTTAGAGCTGTAGCCATTTTATCTGTATACAAAAAGTATGTAAAAAGAAATTGAAATGGATAAATAATACAGAGATGTAACTTTTTCTATTATACATTAATACTGCACTGTCCGTCTGAGATTCACCCGGGCAAAAAAATATTTTCAATTGCTATTTTGTTGTTACATGAATCCACTTTTGAACAAGACATCAACTATATATATATATCTATATTGTTTTTTAGAATTCCTGTCAAATTTTGAAGAGCTCTGATTCTTTGAAGAGCAGTGATAGTTTATGCCCACTCTTGTTATTACTAAATATAGGTTTTGTTAGAACATTACTACTGTACTTACTCTTGAATTTTTTCTTGAGGCAAACTGTGATTCCTACACTTGTACCGGTAAGCTAGCATTTAACCTCATGCAAAATAACTGACACTCTTTTCTTACCTTTTTTGAATTTCAACCAAATCACTTGAATACAAATCTTTCCAATTTGACGTAGAGAGCACAAACAGTTGAGGCTTTTGATGGGGCGGTTCTGTTAAAGATGGCGCTGGACAAACACAGCATCGTCATCAAGTCGCGTGACATGGTTTATATATAGAGCTTGGGATTTTTGTTGTGCTGCATACACGTACATGTACGTCCCACATGTACAGTCTGTATATCTGCTTATCTGTGTACATATTTACTTGACACTTGAGTTTTGGACCTTAGATAGGTTCATGCATTCTATCTACATGTACATGCTGCACTTTGTTAAATTGCAATGGGATGCACCTCAACATTCATCTAATTCCCTTTTTTCTACCTTCAAAATAACCTGAAAAAAATATTTTCCTCAAATCTTTCATTTATTTCACACACGAAAATTTTCTTTTATCTTGTGCTATACCGGTAAATACTGATCTTTATTTGAAGTTATCATTTTGACCAACCCAAAAAGTTTCAACTTTGTGTTAAAATTGTCCATGCAAATAAAACATATACGTGATTACTGGGGGAAGTACATTTGGGTGTAATGGTGTACACTGAGGACAATGAACAACAGAATTGACTGTACATAAGAGGACACTATGTCCTCAGTTGGAAACCATCACAAATCAAATGAGAGGAGTTGCCAAAAGTTACCCAAACAAAAGCCATCAGAAGGACAGTGGGAAGTCCTCAATCTACACAAACCTTTGTGGGAGTGTGAAAAGTGCAGAGTTTTAGAGGAGGAGACCAATAATGTTGAAACACTCAAACAGTGCATTGAAACTACAATTGTTTAAATAATGATATATAGTTTCCCCAGTCATACTGTGCTGGTTATCCAGCACCTTTGGCTGAGTGTATCTGTCTTGGCAGATGTCACACTCAAGATGGGGGCTGATCTTCGTCAGAGCTGTAGCCATTTTTATCTGACCCAAATAATTTTTAAAACAAAAATGGATCATATAATAGAGTAAACAACTTTGATAAATGGATAGTATTTAATTTTTGAACAAACAGTTCGTACTTGCCTCCAACTTGATTTTTGCACTTATGGATTGGAACTCAAATATTTGAGATCAGTAAGTATCCCCATGAATCAAATTACTTTGTACAACAACTACTGCACAGTCAGCAGTCTATAGCAAACTGCAATTCCTCTGGTCTTGAGACCACAAATTCAATCAATGTCAGTTAATCAGCTCACCTCACAACTGCAGATATTTCCTTTCAAAGCCCAACAAATTCATCCAAGTCAAGTTGTTCACTCTGATTTCACCCTTCCTTACCATAGGCGACTATGTAGTGGACGAGGAAATAACACACTGAACACCCTCAACACAGATATTCACTGCTTTACACCGAGCTGGCATTGCTGGTATGTTTGCCGCACCCATGCATACGTCATCAACCAACTGAAAGAGAGTTTTTCAATCCATTGTGGTGTATGCAAATTGTTCCCTTTACAAAACTTTGAGTGAACTGCTTCAGAGTTCAATTTGAGGTATGGAGTGCCTTTGGTCGTGTGGTGAAATGGCTTGCAGTTTGATTAAAAGGGGCCAAAAAAGAACAGAGATTAAAACTTTCTTGTTTTGGCACATTTAGTCTTGATTTTGGTATCACATGAAAGAGTAAATTCTGAGGAACAAACTTTACACACAACACCTTTGATTTTAATCACTCCTTGACAGTGCAAATCTAGGTTGAAAAGAGCGAGTTTGTTTCACCCTCTACTGTGAGTTCTGCATGACTGAGCAAACAATACCGTCAATGGGGAGTGCAAGGCTCCCCATTTCACGTTCTTGTTCACTTTTCATATGAACGTCTAGGCACCAAGCACTGACTAGTACCCGGTACATTTACAGTCACAGACTCCCATGTGAGAATTGACCCAATTGTTATCGGCATGATGGATTGAAATGGAAGTTTAGGTCAGGTTTTTATTAAAGCACAGTTTGCAATGTTTTTTCAATATGTTGTCAATTGTAATGCATGCTTTATTTTCTTTCGGCACAGTCCCAGTTTATTGCCCTTGACTGGATAAGCCTGGTCAGGACACCAAATAAAAGGTAAGAATTAGGAAATTAGGAGTTTGCATGAGTAAGAGTACATGTGTTCTTATGCAGTGATGGGCTGTGTTGATTAATGTTGGATAGTTAGTGTAATTGGATCCAAGACGTCCTACATGTACATGTACATGTATAACGGTGTGGTACTTCAGCGCATGGGTACGTGCAGTGATTAAACAAACTGCAAAGGACGTCTTCGGAATCTTGTATTTCTGCTCGGGAAATTCCCCTCTTTATCCACTGACCCCCCCCCCCACTCCCCCACCCTTGTATATGCATTCCGGCGTACAATATACATGTACTGTACATGCCGGCTAATTTAAGCCGTCTAGTATAGGCGATTGTGTTGGTAATTGAGGTAAAGAGTGTCGTGGGTTGAGGGGGGGGGGTCTACCTGATGTTCCCCAATACCTACATGTATGTTCCCCAATGCCGATGTTCCCAAAAATCCTTAGGGTTAGGGTTAGATGGTTTGGGTTAGGTATAAAGGGCTGGGGAACATTGGTATTGGGAAACATACAAGTAGGTATTGGGGAACATAGTATGCACCCAGTAGAGGGCAGGCTGTTAATTCTCTTGGAAATTTCAGGGTAAAATGGATGACGAAGACGACAAAATCATCACAAAAATAACGATGGCGATCACTGCAATGCACCTTGTATGTGCAAAATCACATTAAATTACATTTCATGAACTGTAAAATGTGCGTGAAAAGCGCATTTTTCTAGTATTCTGTTCAAATTAAAAAAAAATATTATTAGTGTTAGGTTGCAGAAGTTGTTTTGAAATGTAAAAAAAACTTCAACCCTTTTACTTGATTAAAACTTAAAAGAGGTGCCCCTATTGCATGTGCAATTGCTTTTTTATCATGTTGCGGTCTCTGAGGTTATAATGACCTGTAAAGGCGTTGGCTGGCAGTGGCCGGTACTGGGAAAAGTTTTAAATGGTCGGGATGAAGGGTAAACTGTTATAAAATGTTTGATGCATAAAAGCTGGTCCTGGTACATGTAGCTAGGTATTAAAATATGAGAAAGTACAATTTACATTGATTTTATGACAATTTACTAAAAGCATCTATGTGTTATTGCTCTACGTACATAGGCATTGGCTTGGACCCGCCCCGCCCCCATGTTTGCATGGTGTACACAATGTTAACATTAGGCCAAAAAAAAATATATTCGGTCTCTGGTCAGACCAAAGTTCCGGAATTGATGCGGCCACGCGGCTTCTTCTTTTTTTTTTTTCTTTAAGCTTGGATTGTACAGCAAGGTGGGGTACTATTTTGCTTTTTTGGTGTCCTCATGTACATTGGTGTCCTCCATAATTTGCCTTGGTGCTTTCAATCATTTGCCTTGATGCAATTTCCCATTCCTTGGTGCTCTTTGGTAAAAAAAATTGAGGAGGTGCGGAAATAGAGGGCGCTGTTGGAGCTACCGCGGAACATTTTGGAAAAAAAAAAGATCGACGCGCATGCTTAAAATCGACGAGCGCGCTGACCAGAGACCAACTTATTTTTTTTTTGGCCTTACGTTCATTTTTTATAGACGGCCCCTTACCCGCCTGTTAAATGCATATAAGATCGCATCCTAATCCAATGCCAGATTCCCAAAATGTTCTTTGTGTGCAGTTCATTGACTGAGTCGATGAGAACAGAGCGCCCTCTATTAGGACAATACCGGTATGTAACAGAATTCCCCCTGCGTGCTAAAATTAAGACTACCATCTCTCATGCACCAAGACTACAGCACCAATGGTCATATGATTTAGAAGGGGAACTTGGTTGAAATGACATTAAAAAAAGACTGCAAATTTTGGCTCAAAGTTGTGGTACAGATCACCTGAGAGATGTAACAACAGCAAAAGCCATCGGAAGGACTGTGCGAAATCCTTGATCTGCACAAACCTCCGTACGTGGAGATTTTGCAAAGAAGGAAACCAACATAATGTCCAAACAGTGTTTCATCAAAATATGGACACTGTATTCTTTATTAAGGCCCTGTCACACTGTCACGTTCTGTCATGGAGTTCGTACCACGACCAAGAAAATTGAGTAAAATGCGGTGGGAACGCAGCTGACGGCGTGGGACTCATTGATACTAGTTGAGGACTTCAGAAGGACTCCAAGGCCTTCGCAGAATGCCAAACTGCCACGTTCATTTTGGACATGCACAAAACAAATGCCGCGCCTCAGCGTTTTTACAAGAACACGGTAAGGACTTTGCGCGAAGTCTTCGCGAACGGCCGCAACGTACTGGCAGTGCACAGGTAGACGGGAACGACGTCGTGAGAACTCCACGGACGTGCATGCATCAGAACTGTACGTCTCCTCTGCGTCTCCTTCGTCTACGCCGTTCAAAATGCCCATTTTGGCCCGAGTATTAATACACACTGTGCTTCTGGCTGCTGACGTTAAACGTACGTTTGAAGGTCGAATCAAGCACATGATGAGGACTCCAAGAACTTCGTATGAACTTATGAGGACGCAGTGAGGACACAGAGGAGGCCGCGCAGACTTCTTATTGTTCTTCAATGGAAATCATAGAGAATGCTGCAAGGACGCTATGGAACACCACACGGACGTCTTAGACTTCCGATGGACTTCACAGCGACGCATTGCAAGCCACTGGTGCCATGAATCCTGCGTCTTCATGGCGTTGTGTTACATTTTTAAGAATTTCAACAAGGCAATATGAACGCCATGAATGGACGTGACAGTGTGACAGGGCCTTTAACGGATATAATTTTTTAGTATGCTATAACCATGGTAACGGTGGACTGTCATCCTGTCTGGCTTGTTTCCAGGGTGTGAAGGGCATCACCTCAAACTCCCTTGACAACAAGATGAGACAACTCAAGGAACATGGTCAGGTTCTTGGCAGGATTCATCCTGGGTTCTATGACATCAGGAAGAGATTGAAGGAAGATCTTGAGAGAATGTTGGCTGAGAGACGATGAGGAGTCAAGAAGATGACGGTCGGTAAACGTCTCAAGTCAAGTAAGAATGAAAGTTGTCTGGAAATAATCACTGCATCAGCTAGATTTGATGACTAGTGATCCTACATGCACTTAATGTCTGGGATTTGTTTTTATACTTGCAGCGCTTTACAGGAACATGACACATGATGTCACAGAGTAATTGAGTTTGTGTTCCTCCTTGAAACAGTTTCCAGGAACCTAAGCAATTATTTGGGGAATTATGACTTGCCATGTTTTTATCTAAAGTGGAATTGGGGCCTCATCGCTTTCAAACCTCATCTTTGTACTTTCTTGTTGACCCCTGGTTCAATTCTGAGAAGTGATCTCAATCATCGGTGAGGGAATTTAGTTGCTTTTGTTTCAGATCCTGCTATTTGTTTGTGATTAATTAGCAACCTAGAGGGAGTGAATAACCCACAAAAAAGACCTTAAATTCTTCAGGGACATTGCCATGGTAACAGCTCATGGGTGATTCTCCAGAAGTTGAAACTAAATTAATTTTGGGGGAATTTTTTTTTATGTGATGTAATACAAACGATCATTGTTCACTAAAGTGTTGCAAGAAAGTCAAGATGCAAATTTCTTAAGATGTTTCATAAGTTGGTCTTTTTGTGCATAAATTAGCATAATTTTAATCACAAAATGTCACACACGTGACCACAGAACAATTCCCATTTAGGAAAACTAAAGCAGAGGTGTACATTGTTTATGCATTCTGTAAATCACAAAAGACTAGTCTTATACTCCCAAATAAGTATGGATGTGTGTCTTCAGAACTTTAAGGAAAACTGTGAATTTTCGTTGTGGGCCGCATAACATTGTTACGTCTGATGTCATACACTCGACCAAACTTTGATGACCCCCTCCTAATATTCTGACACAATTTGTGAAAGTAGAAACTATAGTCTGAGGTAGGGAGTAAAAAGTACCAACCTAATGAATCAGTGAAAGTAATAAGTCAAATGCAGTTAACAATGAGAAATCAGACAAGCCCAATTTTATGTCACATAGTGACCAAAGAATGGCCCTTGTGATTTTTTCTTACCATTTTGGGTCAATTTCAGGGCCACAAAAAGACAATTTATTTTCTGTGTAAAAACCTCCTAACACTTTTTTAATTCACACTTGCTCCCCTCCCTATCAATCCCTTCAAACACACTTCACCGGTTAACTCCTTTGTTGTACCTCTCTGCATCATCTCTTCCGTCTTAACCCCCCCCCCAACCCACCACACCCACCCTTAGGTAGATCCTTACCCGAACAACACCCCATCATCCCTTCATCTGATGCAGGAAAAGTGCAATACAGGTTGAAAATACACTTCTCTTTGGATTTCCTCTTTTTATACTTCCCATGTGTGCCATTAAAATAGAAAAACACTCCTCAAAGTCTTGGAAAGATTTGAAGTTCTCTGATTTGTGTGACTTTCCAATTTTCATTAGACAGCACTTCACTTGGTGTATCTACATGTACAAACCTTCTCCTCTAGTTGTATATTCACAGCTACGCACCGCCTCAAAAATGACAAAAGTCTACCAAATTATGTCTATCATTAATGGCAGACATATATGTTTCTCATTAGTTTGGAGGTTTAATTCTTATAAATTCAGTTTCATTTTTGGCAGCTCACCCATATTTCATGGCACCTCGTATCGTTCACCAACCACCACGCCCAGTCTGGTCACCATGGCAACTGAACAGACTCAGGCCCGGCCTCCAGCAGCCATTGGTCAAGATCGTCGCTTACCAATTCCAATCAGCAATGAGCGTAGTCGAGGGCAACGCAAGACACCTGTCAGCTTTGTTGTTGTACCTGTCAGTGATCTGGGTGACCCTGTTGGTTCACCAGGGAGTAGCATCTGGGCTTATACACCAGGTAAGCCCAGTTTTCATTTACCACACACTTTCATTAGATGCATGAAAACTGACTATATCTGGAGCATCATGATAATAGGAGTGTGAAATAGTCTCATATTTTCTTGGCTCGGTACTTAATGATCCTAATTGAAGAACTTCGCTAAAAGATCCTTGTTGATTAAAAAATGCTATAAAAAACAACTCAGAAGGATACGATAATATTTAAGTTCAGGCCGTGACAATATTTAATTTAAAATACAGTCGACTCCCGTTATAACGAGCTCGGTCATAACGATAACTCGGATGTAACGAGCACATTCTCCCAGTCGCGATCAATTTGTGTACATTACTATGGGGAAATATTTGGTAATTACGTGCACGGACATAACGAGACTTCGGCTATTACGACGATTTTGGCTGACCCAATGCGAGGAAAAGCATTGTTCTCAACCCATTTACAACGACATCTTTTCAAAACTACGGGCACTGCAGCTTGTCAACGACAGACCTTTTGTCCCGAAATGGGTATCACGCTCCCGTCTTCCAATTCAAGCAACACACTTACCTGTAAGCTTCACCCATCAATGTACCTTTGTAAAGACTTCAACCCAACGTTATTTCATCTCGCCGATCTTTATCAATAAATTCAATGGGACTGTGATAATCGGCGCAGTGGACCGCTGGTCTAGTCGCTAATCCCCCGCTGCGGTTTCCCTTAGCGTGACCAGGTTTGAAGTTTGCTTACGACTGCGGTACCACGTTTCTATATTATTACAAACTAACAATAGGGGGCGCTCAGGAGTTAAGTGTTAACATTGTAAGGAATAGCCTTTAGTACTACCGCCCGAACATCGGGTGCGTAATTGCTCCCTATTGTTGGCTTGTGGCTATAAAAAAAAAATACGAAGTAAAGAACACAGCATCACAAAACAAACGGCTCTTTTCAGAGCCACCACAACTTCCAAAAAGAGATAATTCAGTCTGTCTTCAAAAAATAAAGTTTAAAACATACCGTGGTTCCCACCCCCAAAAAAGAATCCGAAGAATAAAAAAATAAAAATCTTAAACAAATTAAGAACCCCTCCGGCCCCGCCGAAAAAACAATCCCAATGAAAACAGGTTTCCAAGATCTTCAAACGCCCCACCACATATACATTGTACAAATTTTAATCCAAAATTATTACTTTTGTTTATTTATTATTATTATCTTAAAAGAATCCCTCCCGACAAACAATAATCACCAATTGCTGCGAAATTACACATGGAGACACTTAAACCCGGAAGTAATATTAGCGCCCTCTCTTGCCCG
Organism: Patiria pectinifera; assembly: GCA_029964075.1. Lineage (NCBI taxonomy): Eukaryota > Metazoa > Echinodermata > Asteroidea > Valvatida > Asterinidae > Patiria > Patiria pectinifera. The sequence goes on from CM057150.1 coordinate 35,605,293, forward strand.
ATTCCAGCAAATGCAAAACGAAAGCAAAATGTCACTTGGCACGAATGTGCGCTATAGTTAACCGAAATAATTACAATTTCAAAGAATCCCTTCAGAAACAATAATACCCAACTGTTCCAAAAAAGTCAACAACAAAAAGTCAACAACCAAAAGGCATCTAAGGATCAGGAGTCATTAAAACCCGGAAGTAATGCATGTATTGGCGCCCTCTCTTGCCCGATTCCAGCAAATGCAAAATGAAAGCAAAATGTCACTCGGCACGATTTGTGCGAGTGACCTACTTGCCTGATTCTTCTCAGCGATGATGCCTTTTCCTCCGGATTCAGGTCCTCAAATATTGAACAATGTTTCCTTACAGGTATTTTATTTATTTCATTTATTCATCACCATCAGTTAAATATTTAATATACATTAATAACAGACATACATACCAACAAATGACCATCTTTTAATGTCTTCGGACGTGCGTTACACGATTAAAACACGCACGCACATGTACCGTACCTTGTGCACAACGAATGGGGAAAACTGCGCTCCGGTTTTAGCGAGGTTCCGGCTATAACAACAGTATTGTGAAAGTCCATCGGACCTCATTATAACGGGAGCCGACTGTACCAAGTGTGCGCAAGTATTCAAGTTAAAAGCGTTTTCCCGAGCTCAATGACGCCAAAGTAGACAATATTTAATTTGCCTCCTTTACAATTTGTACACCATGGCAAACTCTTGGTGGCGCACTGCATTGGACTTAACTTTTTAATATCTATTCTCCATTTTCCCATTTTCAGCTGGGGCCCTGGTTGGCTGTTGAAATTCCAGACCTGATCAGCAAAGGCCTTGTATTATACAAAGAGAAGGAAGAGAATGGTGCCAGTCAATGAACAACAAGCCGTGTAATGCTAACGAGGTGTGGTTCTATACCAGTGTTTAGTCGAGTCTATCACAAGTTCGGTATAAGTAACGTACGTCCTTTCGCAAGTCCAGTTATAAATAACAGGGGATGAAGTTACAATTACAAAGGAATGCTTTTGTTAAGTTCATTTGAACAGCTTATTGACTTGTGATGGATTCGACTTCAACACTTTTGAATTTCCAAAAAAACGTTTGGGCGGCTTCTGGTTGCACACAGGGTGAGTAAAAAAAATCGGAGCCCAAACCCCCCAAAAATATATTTCATATTAAAAAAAATATGTAGCACCAAAAAAACACTGACTGGAAAGCTAGTTTCATAAACTACTTTTTGATGAAAAATTACTGAAATTGCTCAATCCATTCAGAGAATATCACCATTTAAACGCAATGACCCTAAAAACCTGTCTCGTCTAAAAACAGCAATTAATTGTGTGTTTTGACTGTTTGGAAAAAAAATGACACAGAATACTTGTTTCAACAACTGTCAACAACTGCAGTTCACAATATCTTTATTAACAACCCTGGTTGTTATTTATAAAATCCACTTAAAAAAGCAGGCCTTAAAAAAGGACATTGTTCAATATTTTTAACTATTAAATTGAGGTTTTACCGCTGTTGATGTTTGAAGACAATTGTGACGACCATTCTTGAAATCACTTTTTGGACGAGACAGGTTTTAAAGTCGTGTTTAAATGGTGAAAGTCTTTGAACAGATTGAGCAATTTCAGTAATTTTGTCATCTTAAAGTAGCTATGAAATTGGCTTTCTAGTCATTATTTTTTTGTGCTACCTATTTTTTTAAATATAAATATGATTTGGGGGGTTTGGGTTCTGCTTTTTTTTAGTCACCCTGTACCACCTTGTTGGAAACTTTAGAGTTTCACACCAAAATGTAGTTTAAAAAGCTTTCACACGTTTTGGGGTTTTTTTTGGGGGGGGGTGATTAGGGTGGTTGGGGATATTTAGATGTCGAGTGTAACATCAAAACCTTTCCAAAGTGGCCATATATGGAACGGAGATTGAAAAGTGGCCACTATAGAGAGGTTGACACAAATTCTTTCATTTCATTTTTCATTTTCAATTTCAGCTCAGAATTTTTTCCCAGCAACTAGCCATTTCAGACTTTGTCTCAAAAACAATCCTGATTCATTTTACCTTTTTAATTGTAAATTTGTAACAGTGCAAAATATTAAGAAGTTATTGAACAAACTGTTAAATTACTCCTGCATGTCTAAGCAATAGAAAATCACTGTACTCCAAATTCATTAGGTCATTTCAAAGTTAGAAGAACCATATTTCGTACTCTGTAACAACAAAATGAAAAGAAGTCTGCTTTCTGTAAAAAAAACCCTTTTCTTAAAGCAAAGCACCTGGTTTTTCCCCCCAAATCTAGTGCAGAATGAAAATAGAACAACTTTTTAACTCCTAATACGATACAAATTAAACTCAAGCTTAACTTTATTTCGCACTTTAAAGATATTTATTTTATTTGCATGAAACTGAATGCAAGTGTACATGTATCGTGCCAACCTTTGGAAGATATTAATTCAATGATGAAATGAAGATTAAACAAAAAGAAAACTGAAACATATCCGTTTCATTCATTTTTTTTCAAATTAATTTTAGTGTTTGGAGGGGGAGTTTGAATGCAATAGTCTGATATGTCCTTAAATGTGGAAAGTTGTTGAGGGAAGGGGTAGAAACCAGGCTATTGTGTAACACTGGTTAATTTCCCATACAATTATTACATGTAGACAATCAGTTGCTACATGCCATGACAAGCCATTCTTTGAATGCATTTTATTAATATTTACTCCGCGATTTATTATGAAATGATACAAAAACACGAGTTGGTGAGCGCAAAAAAAATGCCAACAAAGTCAAAAGAGGGCGCACTTCAAAATTAGTGGCTACAAATTCAAGTTGAGACTAATGATTTCAAGTTCGTCAACGAGTTCGAGTTCGGTCATGGGGCGTGGTACGAGCGAAATGAGGAGCAAAACTGTCTGCATTTAAGTCAAGAAATATGTAAATCAAATTTAATAAGAGTCAACTTTCATTTTCATGAGAGAAAATCATGCACATTTGCGCGGACATTAACTCGAGAAATATCTCCCGTTGTATATCGAGAAAAAAGTTTGTTCAGCGCAAAATAGAGGGCGCTCTTCACAAATAGTGGTCTGATAAATTTTTGTCAACCATTCGCCAACAAAAAAAAGAGGGCGCTCTGTAAAAATAATGGGGGTAAACTTTTTTTTTCAAAAAAGTAAATCATGGAACAAAAACAGCTCGCTTCTTTTCTGGACGATAACTAAGTATAAATTGGTTAAGTTGTCTATTTATTGGTCGTGATAAACATAAAAAAATCTGCTAAATATCAAGAGAAATCATTAAACAATACAAATAAGCTCGAAAATTCAACCTATTAAATTTGCTTCAAAGAGGGCGCCCTATACAAATAACGGTGGTCGGGAACACGCGTCGAAGATTCCAGTTTCACAACAAAAACCTCAAAAACAACTCTCTTCTTTACCTTTTTGGACAGCTAAAAGCTGAAAGAGAAACGAAAATCCCTTTCGTTCATGGATAATAAAAAACTTTAAAAAGAGAAACAGAACTTATACTTTCGTTTTTGGTAACATATATCCCGTTTCCCAACAAAAGAAAATCCGTTTGTTTCCATTCTTCACAGCAAAATGGACAACAGATTACGATTCCCATTTCCCAACTCGAAAACAAAACAGAAACCGAATAACAATTCCAATTTCCCAACTCGAAAGCAAATTTGGAAAACGAATAACGATTCCCATCTCCCTATTCGAAAGCCGAACGGAAAATGAATAACGATTCTCATTTCCCTATTCGAAAGCAACACGGAAAACGAATAATGATTCCCATTTCCCAATTCGAATACAAAACGGAAAATGAATAATGATTCCGATTTCCCAACGAAAACAGAATTGGGAATTGGGAATTCGCAGTGCATCATGGGAGATTTAGAAATCCGCACAACCCAGTCCCCAGGGCGAACCTTATTTTCAATTTGTTTCCAATAGTATTATAGTAGTGAGGGCGTACTGCTTGACATGAAGAGAACGAGGATGGACTGACACCGTTAATTGTGAAGAGCGCCACCATGTTAAACATGCCTGTAATTTATATGTCGTGGTCTCGTGGACGTTTTTGGCGGACAGCACGTGTATCTGTATGCTGGAGTCAACGTCGCATATTGATGTTTCCCCCGTTTTTCGTCATGTTACAGCGTTGCCAAATGAACTTCAAATTCATTCAGTAACATGCTGGTAATATTACCTTTATAATGTTTGTTGTTTGAACAATTTCAGTTTCTTGAAATTGAGCCCGAAGCAACTTTGAAAACGGTGGCGTCCGAAAATTGGGCAAAAAATCTGCTCTGTAAACGTACGTGTACGTGGTGCACTTGAGTAAAACTCGGAAAATCCAAAGTCAGTGCCTTGGAATCTCCAAAAAATTGATAAATTCTCATAACCATTATTATCTTTACTTAATTACCAGTAGAAATCTATATTTTTATTTTTATTTTGGGCGCATAGGGCCTGTGGGCTAGCTAGCTCTGAGTCCGAGTAACGTGGCCGTTTCACACAGACACAGCCTTGTTTGACCTCAGTTTCTTGTCACGAGGTCGAGCATGCATCATCATCATAGGCCGAAAAGTGCACGCGAGATTTTACGAGATGTAGGCCTATTCGAGACTACAGAAAAACACAAACTAAATACCTGGCTATGCACTTTTTGGCCAAGATGGCTAAAATACCGTAAGTGAAATGTTGAATCGTGTACGTGTGTGCTTTATTTTGATACTACGTTAAAAAAAAACCCAGATCGTAAGAGGCTGGCAATTCAGGACCGTATATCCCCCAGTGTATTCCAAAATGGTCCATTTTCCCTCTATTATTATCCCAACCCAAATTCCTTAATCCATACCTCATACCATGCAGCAGTCATTCATGAAGCTAATAATCGACTTCCAACAGAACAAAAAAGAGTAAAAACATTTATTTCACTGACAATTTTTCCATTTGACTTGATCATCCATCCTTGCACTATTTGATGCCGGAGTATTATAGACTCTGATTTTTTTTCACCAACAGACTTTGACTGATGTTATTTGACCCCTGAAAATTGGGAATCAGCCAAAGCAGTCCTGTATGGCGGTCGTGTGGAAAGGATGCAACCGTGTGGGATGGCCGTCACTACAAGCAGTCACTTCTTGGTAAGCCCAACGTGATCTTTTATTAAGTTGCCCCATTCATGGGGAGTGGAGGGGAGGGGTAGACTTTTTTTTGGAGGGAGGGGAAATACAGCAACTAGAAACTCTTAAGCCCTTTTCACACTAGAGCCTCTTAACCTGGGTTGAAATCAACCCTGGGCGAACCCAGTGCCGCCCTGGGTTGAGTTTGTTATTTCAACCCCACGTTCAACCCCGCATCGTTTCACACTAGTGTTTCATGCAAATCAAGCTTATCATGCTCAGTTACTACTGTTTTGAACCCTGGCCAGAATTTCAACCCGGGTTGAAAATCTCAACCCTGGTCTGGAGCAGGGTTGAATTCAATCCGGGGCGAAGTCAATCTGGGGGTTGACGCATGGTTGAACTTCTTTAAGTGTGAAACGATGCATGTTTTCAACCCTGCGTCAACCCCGAGATTTGTCTAGTGGGAAAAGGGCTTCACTTTAATAGAGAGAAACCATCGTCGCAAGCCTACTTCTGGACCCCTTTCCTACAAGACTTATGAAAATCCACTTTGTTCACCAAGCTAGCTGGCATGGTTAATAAAGAATTTATAACTACATGTGTATGTGTTTTGAACTCATTGTCCCCAAATAGGGTAAAGTCACAGAGTTTCGAGGGTGTCCTTAAAGCAATATGCCTTCAGAAACCACGAATGCGGATACAATTGGGACCAACCATGTTTGTCCTTGTTGACCCATCCTATCAAGATGGTAAAAAGAGAAAACAGGTCACGATGAAGCCATTTTTGGTGAGAGCAGTGGCCAAAAACATTATTTTATCTGTTTTCCACAAATTTAGCATCATAAATTACAGTTGTTTGAGCTGGAAGGCACAAATACCAGCTGTGCAAGTCAAAGTTTTGGATGTCCTAAGGTTTAGTTCAACAACATAATATTTAAAAGATGAATCATACAATTGTGCTAATAAATAGCCTATTATCCCAGGGACTAAAATGAATGAATGACCCAATTTATTTTTGCTCATTTCAAAACCTCAGATAATACAAGTAAATTTGAATAGAATTTATTACAGTAGAGTTTGAAAAGTCTCATGAAAATTAATAATTCTTTGTTGAAACTCAAAACTGCAGTGACAGGGATAATTGTTTTTATTAATTTCAAGTTGAAATGGCAACCAAATAGGTAGAACAATCAAAACAGAGGAATGGAAATGAATTCTTGAAAATGCAAGGAAATTTCAAGGAGGCAGTCAGGCCAAAATCAAGGCAATGGAGGCCATAGCTTTCTGAAATTCAATACCATTGAGTTGAACATTTGTTAAAATGGTTGGCAACCTTTCACACTTGAAGAATTTTTAACCTTTAAAGAAAAATAATAAAGATTTTCATCAAAATGATCCCTTGTGAGTAAAGTTTACACAAGTCTTTATTCTGTGAACTCAGACAGGAAACCAAATTAATAGGATAAGTATTTGTGCTCATCTTTAGCAGACATTTTGATGATTAAATGATCATCCACATTAGTGTTTCATTGATATAAATGCAAATGTACAAAGCTTGTAAATAATAACAAAAAACATGATTTCTATGAAAAACTACAAAACTGGAGAGAAAAAAAATACAAAATTCTTTTTTTTTTTTTAAGAAACGTGAATATTAAAAGACTAATTTTTAAAGTAATCTTAATAAACTTTCATAGTGATGTGTATGCTTAAAGGTACATTGTGCATAGGATCATTTGCGTTTTGCAAGTTTTTTTCCAAAGCAACAAAAGTGCTCAATATTTTAAGTAGGTTCCATAACAAGCGTTCTGTTCAAGTCTTAGCTGAGTGGCTACTATACATTTTGGAGAAAACAGAGAAAACATAATGCACATGTCTTTGGATCTTGTAACTGGATTCTGTAGGCACCCCATTTTGAAACCACCTTCAATGTTTGTTTTCTGACAATACCATTTCAGGTGGAATTATTTCACAGGGTATTTGTTACCAGTCCTATCTTCACTTTGAGGTTTCTGTCATTACATTGGTAGGTACTTATCTGGGTAATTGCAAATGATCCTACGTGGCTTTAAAAAGTGAAGTTAACAGAAATACAGAATAATTGATATTGTACAGGCTGTAATTTCTATTATCAGAAAATGTAGTGTAGAGATAGCACAGTATACAATGAGTAGATGTATGTTCTATTAGGAACAAATTGAAGAATATACATAAAGGGAGTTTACAAAGTCTTGTTGTGACTACTAAGATCTACATACAGTGGTGAATTGTTAAACACTTCAAAGTCTACTTGAACATTTAATTTTTACAATAATATTGATACTTTGCAAACAAATTTTTGCTAAAACCCAAACTGAAGTGATGATTTTTAAATTTCATTTTCAAGTTTTCTGAAATGGCAACCAAAATGCAAAACAATGAAAACAGAGGTGTGCAATTAAATTCTTGAAAAGACGAGGAAATCTATTTGCTTTGTAAGGAAACTTGGATTAGAAATTTGCTATTTGTGTGGGAACTTTTCAAGGTGGCAGTCCGGCCAAAATCAAGGCAATGGAGGCTGTAAAACTTTCTGAAATTCAGCTTTAGTCAAATTGATTTCTAATCATTCAAACTGACGGGATATTTGACAGTCTGAGAAAAAAAGTCAACAAAATTTCAAATCAAGATAAAAACATTCTTGTAAACATTAGTCTTAATTCTGTGAATTAAAACAGGAATCCAAATTAATTTTCACTCATCTTTAGCAAACATTTCAATTAGTAAATTATCTTCAATATGTACTGTAAATGCATCGTAAATTCAACTGCGTAAACAGAAACTGCAAAAAGTAATGTCAAAACTGAGTAAATAAAGGCTTATATTGAACAGTAATCTGAGTACTTACTATCATTGTGATGCGTACATATATGCTTAAAATGAATTCAAACAATACTATTTCACAAAATACTTGTAGTATGGTTACATCTCAAGGATGAAGTGGTTGTAAAACTGTCTCAAAATTTCTATTATCAAAAGTGCAATATATAATGGACAACATGTACATGTAGATTTCATTAGGAACACATTTCAGAATCTCAGGGAGTTTACGAAATCTTGGTTTTGTCCACAGCTTTGACTTGTACTATTTAAAGCCTCTGATGAGGTCAAGATATAAACCTCATGAACACTGTCAACACAATTCTCCATTCTGTGAATGAAGATCTGAAACCACATTAATAGAATGAGCTAGTCACTCATGTTTAGGATGCATTTGGACAAGTCATTTGACTTGAAAAGCAGTGTTTTATTAATTAAATATGTACATGAAACTGCTAAAAAAGTAACACAAAATCAACTGAGTGAATAAAGGCTTATCTTGAACACTAATATGCATGTATTTGAACTGAGTAATGCATTATCTTGAACACTAATCCTTACACAAAAATTGAACTGAGTAATGCATTTGTAAAGTTATTATTATTCAAAATTAATGTTATGAATGTTAAATCTCAAGAACTAAATGATCCTAAACATTTCTCAAATCTTTGTTATGAAAGATAGCAGAATATATACAGCAACTTCCATCAGGAACAATTTCCGAATCTTAATTGTGTTTATGAAATCTAGGCTTTTGTCCCTAGCTGTGGCTTCATGCTTCATATTTTTTGTCCCCAGATGTAACTCCAGTACAATATTGGTTCGTTTTTTTCTTTAGAGACACCAAATCCTGTCACACAAGGCCAATGGATGGTTGGTGCATTTTCACTGAGTTCGAATGTGGTAGGATTCTTAGGAATCTAGTGCCAGAGATGAAGCGGAAGCCACAACGAAGCCAGGGTTTCATAAATACCACAGAAAGTTGGTAAGTATTGGATAGACTGATGGCAATCCATGTACTGGGTGAGGGAGGGGTGTTGGGTTGAGGAGGCGGGGGTCATTACATTCAAACACCTCAACACCCACTAAACTCCCCTCTCCTTTCAAATTTACCATTTAATTTAGACAAAAAATAGATTCCAGTCATCATGCATGTAAGATTAAAATTTATTATCCCCATATGAAATTAAATCAAATGTAACTGTAGTCAATACACTGTTTATATAAGACTTTTTATAGTAACAAAATGTGATTGATGCACTTTTTATTTAAGAATTTGTATGGTAACACGGTTCACATCAGAGGGATCTGGCAGTTTGGCTTTTTGAGGAGAGATGTGATATGAGTGGGACATGAATGTTGATTGGTGCTGTAATGACTGGACAATTTCATCCTCAACATTTGCTGTTGGGATGATGATGATTACTAGTCAATGTCATGTTGGATGATATCACACCTTGTGATACATCTTGATCGTGTAGCAGTCAGCCACTGCCAGCTGGCCCTCCGATGTGAATGTGATTTCACATGGGTTAAACAGACCCTGAGCCAGGCAATCAAGAAACCTGCCATCTAGGTCATGGTAGTGAATATGACCAGTGTAAGGCACACCTTGGTGCACTGCAAGGTAGATGCCTGAGCTGTCACAGCATACACCACGGCAGATCACTGGCTTACCATTAATGGTTGGATTAATAGTCCAGATTGTTCTACCTTTGCTATCAGCAATGTCCACTTTGTTTGTGTCCCATCCACTGACCACAACTCTATCAGTATCGTCATCAACAGCCAGGTACCAAGGTGGAGTCTGCACTGGTATGGTGTGTAGGATCTCACCATCAGTGGGTCTGTGTTCAGTCCACACCATATTGTTGGTGTCGCCTACTAAGATGCTATTCTTTGTTACTGCTAGACTCTGTAGGTTCATTTTTGTCTTGTCTACCTGATGCTTGGGCACCGTTGCGAACTGCTTTACAAGAGTGTTGTCTTTCATGTTGAACACCTTGATATACTTGCTTCCCTCTTCCAACACAAGCAAGCGTTGCTCAGGATTGTGGATGGCTGCAACTGCCACTGGACCTGTGGGTAATGAAGAACTCAAATGTAACATATGCACAGTATATAAATGCACTGTCACTATTCTGAGTCCTCATGAAATATAAATACCTATGATAACCGACCTATAATAATGAATACATGGCGTGCCTTAAAGCCTGGTCATGTAGAATTAATAGGCCTATACATGAACATTGTGCAGTCTTCAACCACCATACATGTATAATTGTGAATAACTGCAACGTCTTGGAGATACAGTTTTACAAAGTCTTAAAAATTATAAAGTTGATGCACTCTCTGTGCTATTCTCATTGTTCAAACATCAAAATAGATTAGTCTCATATTTACCCGTATTGTTATTTTGTTTTGAATTGAACAACATAGACCCCATTTTTAGTCATCAAATAAGTGTATAATAACAAACTGAATAATAACAATTTAGTTCTTGCAAATTTTAAGACAACTTTCACAAAATGTTCCAAAATTGGTGCTTACATTATAAACTAACAACTGAAAAAAAAGAAACATGGAGCATATTGTTTTTTTTGTAATTTAAGGTCAAAGGTCATTTCGTAGTGCATTTTCTCTGCGCTTCATGGTATGATTTTGGTTATATTTTATGAAATGGAGGCCATTCAAAGAGCTTTAATATGATGTACAATTTGGCCTTGTATTTGCTACAGTTTTCGCACCAAATATCTGTGAGGGTCAGGTCCAAAATCGTGTTGAATTGACATGGAATTACACATTTTTTAAAGTCAAAATTTTGACCCCCTAAATTTGTTCTTGCAAGAATAACACCAACAGCGAATTTGTCAGGGATGGTTGTGTAGAAGTTTATATCCTACTTTTAAATGCTCGTTGTAGCCCAGTTGGGTGCTTTCCAGGATGTAGTGTCCCTTTTATTTGATATGGTGGTGTCATTGTATGATGTGGCCATTTTTGTCACATCTTTGTACAACAGTGCATGTTTGTACAAAGTTTTGCCTTCATACCTTGAACCATTAGGGAGAAATTCCATTTGTTTTAAAATTCATGCTTCCTGCGGTATTTTGAATTAATTGAACTTTGACCGTTAACCCTGGAAGGTCAAGTGACTTCACGTACATGTACACGACAAGAAATGTTCATCTACATCAGCGCATGGTCTATCAGATCACAAAGTGTGAACATGAAAGTCATGCAGCATTATAGTCCAGAGAAAAGCAAAGCACGAACACAAAAGAAGAACAAAGACCAAACCAAAGGGTGATCTTGATGGGGGCTAGGCCCCATCACCCACTAATACAATGGAGAGGGATCAGGCCTAGAACATTCTACTCACAGGGGCAGATTGGTTTGATTGCAAAGCGGCCTAAAAGCAACCCGTCTCTGTTCTGAAGGTTACAACCCCCCCCCCCCCCTTCCCCCCAAAAAATAAAAACAAATAAAAAGGGTTTCTTCCAAACAACTCAAATCAGTAATGAAATTAATAGAAGTTTTGTTGAAATTTTGTTGAAGTTTTGTTGAAGTTTTGTTTGATTTTTTTTCTGTGTGTGTCTGTGTGTCAGAGTTGCTGACTCAAGTCATGTGACTTGGACTCGAGTCGGACTCAAGTCGCTATTTTTGTGACTTGTGACTTGACTTGTAAATACCAGCTCTGACTTGTGACTTGACTTGGACTTGCAAACAATGACTTGTGACTTGACTTGGGATTGCAAAAAATGACTTGTTACCAACCCAAGTCAGACGCTAGGTCTGCTGTATGTAAAATATGTGGATCCACTGTCACTGATGGCCAAAACACAACACGCAATTTCGTGCGGCACCTTAAAACCCACGATGAGCGGTGAGTAGTCGCGCTGTGACTTTTTAATAAATAACTTCTAGCCTCTAGTACTTGAAAATGTGCCCTAGACAGAATGTATATTTTCCCTAATTCCAGATCGGGCATGTCTGCATGTAAAGCTCCATGGTAACAATACAAAGTCTTTTTTTCATGTCATCTCAACATTTATTTCTACAGTGTAAAGTAAATTTATTAAAGTATACAAAGGGCTAATATCCATCAGATATGTGATAAACTACAAGAATAGTAATTGCAACACATTGAAAAAGGGGAATTAAGGAGGCATGTTCAAAATAACTCGTAAGTTGACGCCAGGTTCTTTTAGCTTATTACAGCTGGACAAAATAATGTGCAACTTGACGTGTTCTTGGACAAAGATACTGGTGACTTGACTTGTGTCTAGACCAAATGACTTGTGACTTGACTTGTGACTGGACCTAATGACTTGTGACTTGACTTGTGATTGGACCTAATGACTTGTGACTTGACTTGGACTTGCAAACAATGACTTGTGACTTGACTTTGACTTGCAAAAAATGACTTGCTGCCACCTCTGCTGTGTGTGATTTTTTTCTTAAACATACATGTAAGCATACATGTAAAAAAAAAAACCAATTCAACATTTGTCAGGAGAACAAGACCAAATCTTTTGGAGAGCAGTGCCAGCACATCAATTCCATTAAGGAGAATACATGAGAAAATGTTGATTCGTAATTTAAGAATTCACGCGGCGCTGATTCGTAGATCTGAATCCACACTTTTAACAATAGTGTGACATCATAGCAATGGTCTAATTGCCAGTATTTTATTGGTTTTCATTCTCAGTTGTCAGATCTGCATGTGCACATGGAAGACTGACGATCATGAAAGTTGGTGTTAATGATTATGTGCATGAAAGAAACTTACATTGTAGGGGAATGGTTCCCTTGTATTGTCCCTCATTGCTGCAGATGACCACTCGGTTGTTCATGAAGTCTGCCACAGCAATCTCACCAGGTTGAGTAGCAAAAATACCTCGAGCCAACTTGAACTCTCCTGGACCACTTCCTCTTTTACCAAACTCACGCAACATCTCCCACTTGCCTTTGACTGCCAGCTTGCCCAGATTGATGTCACCAATCCTCTGACCTGGGGTGAAGCTCAGATATGAAAGCCTGTGATCAATCTGGGGAGGATTTAGACCCTTGAGTGATTTCAAGTCTTTGCTGATGATAGGGTATAGGGACAACAAATGACTGTCTGGTGCAGTGTTAATGATATCCTGGGATGTCCCCAGAGAATGTTTTTTACTTTCAAGCATCATTGTCAGTGTTGACTGATGCTCATCATATGTTCTGTTGCGATCCTGCTGGAGTTGTTTGATTTCTGCAATCATCTTTGTCTCTTGAGTTGTTATCTCAGCTCTCATTTTATCCGCTTTGTCTTTCACAGCTTTCACAGTCTTTGTGACTTCCTGTGAAAACTTCTGCTTAGCTTGTGATGAAGTGGCCAAAGCTTGTTCAAGTCTTTTGATGTCTCTCGTGAAATCTGGAAACATATCTTTCAGTGACTGTTTGTATTTGCGAGAAGCCTCTCCAGACTCAATGTAGTGATGTTCTGGTTTACAGTGGCTTACTACAGTACAAACTCGGCAGATTAACTCTTCACATGTCTCACAATAAAACCATTTCACTTCCCCCTTGTGTTTCTGGCACTTAGACTCATCCTCTTCAGGCGTTTTTTTCACTGAACTAATAACCACCTTTTCTTGGAGTGAGACCTCCTCAACTATTCCCATCAAATGGAAATTTGTTTTCAGGCCTTGAATGCGTGTCTCTGGAAGTACCGTCTCCCGACGACATAAAGGGCAAGGAATCTTAGGTTGCCCTCCATGCCTGCTACTGTAGTATTGCTCCAGACATTCTGTACAAAAGCTGTGCTGACAATCTAACATCTTAGGCTGTTTATATCTGTCAGCACATATGTCACACTCGAGCGAGCTGAGTTTCTTTAGAGCTGTAGCCATTTTATCTGTATACATAAAGTATTTAAACAGAAATTAGAATGATTATAATATAGAGATGTAACTTTTTATAATACAGTAATACTGCACTGTCTGTGTGAGTTTCACCAGGGCAAAAAAGACAAATTTATTTTCAATTGCTATTTTGTAGCTACATACATGTATCCACTTTTGAACAATACATCAAAGCATTTTTTTAGAATTCCTGTCAAATTTTGTTTTTAGAATTCCTGTCAAATTTTAAAGAGCTCTGACATTTGAAGAGCTGTGATAGTTTGTGCCCACTCTTGTTATTACTAAATACAGGTTTTGTTGGAATATTACTACTCTACTTACTCTTCACATTTTGTTGTTTAAGGCAAACTGTGATTGCTACACTTGTACCGGTGAGCTAGCATTTAACCTCATTCAAAATAACTGAATATATTTTCTTACCTCTTTTAAATTTCCATCAAATCACTTAAAAACAAAATTTTTCCAATTTGATGAAAAGAGCACAAACAATTGAGTCTTTGGATGGGGTGGATCTGGTAAAGATGACGCTGGACAAACACATCATCATCATCAAGTCATGTAACATGACTTGGGATTTTTGTTTTGTACTATCTGTTAATTATCTGTCTACATATTTACTTGACACTTGGGTTTTGGACCTTAGATACGTGTAGGTTCATGCATTCTGTCTTCATGTTCAGTACATGCTGCATTTGGCTCAATTTTCAAATCACATACACCTAAGCATCCATTTAATTCTACTCATTTTTTTCAAACACCAAATAAAATAAGTTGTAAAAATATTTCTCTCAAATTTCTTTTCTTACTCCACACACTTACTGCAGTTTCCTTTTCTCCAGTGTTATAAATACTGATGAAAAATGTTCAATCAATTTGAATTTGAATTTTGACCAATTTCTTTTTTTCAGTTTTAAATTTGTCAACAGAATTGACTGTACATAAGACACTATGTCCCCAGTTGGAAACCATCACAAATCAAATGAGAAGAGTTGCCAAAAGTTACCCAAACAAAAGCCATCAGAAGGACAGTGGGAAGTCCTCAATCTACACAAACCTTTGTGGGTTTGTGAAAAGTGCAGAGTTTTAGAGGAGGGGACCAATAATGTTGAAACACTCAAGCAGTGCATTGAAACTACAATTGTTAAATTAATGATATATATTTGGGGTAATTTCTCCAGGCATACTGTGCTGGTTATCCAGCACCTTTGGCTGAGTGTATCTGTCTTGGCAGATGTCACACTCAAGATGGGGGCTGATTTTCGTCAGAGCTGTAGCCATTTTTATCTGGACCCAAATAATTTTCAAACGAAAATTGATTATATAATAGTGTAAAAAACTTTGAAAAATGGATGGTATTTAATTTGTGAACAAACAGATCAAACTTGCCTTCCAACTTGATTTTTGCACTTATGGATTGGAACTCAAATATTTGAGATCAGTAAGTTTCCACATGAATCAAATTACTTTGTAGAACAAATACTGCACAGTCAGCAGTCTATAGCAAACTGCAATTCCTCTGGTCTTGAGGCCACAAATTCAATCAATGTCAGTTAATCAGCTCACCTCACAACTGCAGTTATTTCCTTTCAAATCCCAACAAATTCCTGCAAGTCAAGTTGTTCACTCTGATTTCACCCTTCCTTACCATAGGCGACTATGTAGTGGACGAGGAAATAACACACTAAACACCCTCAGCACAGATATTCACTGCTTTACACCAAGCTGGCATTGCTGGTTTGTTTGCCGCACCCATGCATATGTCATCAACCAACTGAAAGAGAGTTTTTCAATCCATTGTGGTGTATGCAAATTGGTCCCTTTACAAAACTTTGAGTGAACTGCTTCAGAGTTCAATTTGAGGTATGGAGTGACTTTGGTCTTGTGGTGAAATGGGTTGAAGTTTGATAAAAAGGGATCAGATAAAAGAACAGACATAATAACTTTCTTATTTTGGCACATACAGTCTTGATTTTGACATCACATGAAAGAGTAAATTCTGGGAAACAAACTTTACACACAACACCTTGGATTTTAATCACTCCTTGACAGTGCAAATCTAGGTTGAAAAAAGTGAGTTTGTTTCCTGCTCTAGTGATTTCCGCCTGACTGAGCAAACAATTTGGTTCTGTGGAGCGCCAAGTCAACGGTATCCCTAGGTATCCCTAGTTCACGTTCAGGGCACCAAATACTGGAGTCACAGACTCCTGTGTTAGAATTGACTCAATAGTTATATGCACCATCCATTAAACAGAAGTTGAGGTCAGATTTTTGCAATAGTCATCAATTGGCAATATTTTCAATAGGTTGTAAATTATAATGTTTTCTGTTCTTTCACATAGCCCATTTTGTCCCTTGACTTGATAAGCCTAGTCTTTCATTCTCATTACGATCCTGTTTCATGTGATAATTGTTTTGCTGTCTGTACTTTGGTAGGTCAACAAACCCAAGTTAATTCCTTGACAATTTTACTGTCAAGCAGAGACAATTTTGCGGAATATTATTTCATCTCGGATGAAAATTCAGTGTGATTCAAATTTCACAGGCCAGACAACCCAAAATTTTTATATTTTAATTGGAAATTTTGAGGTCAGATGAACAAGCAGTTCTTAGCAGAAGTGAGGCTGAAAATCACATAATTTCTATTCCATCTCAAAATGCCCATTCATGTTGATTTCAGTCAAGAAAGCTGTATGTAACTCCAGCCATATTACAGAGAAACAATCAGAACTGTGCAAATGGTCCATGTCTTACATGTACATGTACAGAATAAGTCACAGCCAGCAATGTGCTAAAGTACCAGCCAAATTATCATTTCCAAACTATAAACTTCCAAACTGCCAATGATAATGTTGTGTGGTTGATTTTTGTTTTTCAGAATTGAATAGATGTCAGTTGAGCAACATCAGACGTTCATGTCTTCTGACCATTGATGACTACCTGTCTGTCAGTCTGTCAGTCAGTTGGCCAGCCAGTGCAGTCCTACAAGCCAACTGAATGTGAAACCCAACTGAGTGGTTTGGAACTATAGCCTGATGAACAAGCCAGTCAATGCCTGACTGTCAGCCAGTACATGTAAGTGACTTTGCCTGACAGTGATCATTGCATATGATTTGATCTGATGCCTCATTTTCTCAAGATCTTTGCAGCACTTTTGAGAGCCCCAGTGTGAGGGCCATAATGCCTACACGTACTGGTTCATGTGCGGACTGCGCAAAGTACGCATGACTTATTTTATTCTGAATCTTATCCAACCTGTAACATCTTCACATGAGTGCCAGGCGCTGTTGGCAATGCATTCAAGTGGTCTCCCCCAACTCTCCCTTTGAGGGGTACTTGTACAAGGAGTCCATACCCCATTCAATCAGCACAAAAGAAGTGTGAGTCAAAGTCTTGCATGAAATCTGTCAAAATGATCCCCTGCCAAAGCTTAAAAATGGGACGCCTAAAAATGTGATGCCGGGCTCCTTTCCGCCTCAGTGCATAGAAATACCCGTGTGCTTTGGGGTACCATCCACGTGAGCACAAATGACTTCACCGAGCAACGGACGGTAATGTTGACCGGAGATTATATTTTGCTTCCATTTAAAAACTTTCATAAACATCTTTCCGAATTGTTACAAATTTATTATTTTTTATTTTTTTTAATTTCAAATTGGTACTTATTGTTAACGGGAAATTAAGGGGGCTGATTTTGTTCAATTTTCGAGGACAGACATACGCAAAATAATAAAAATGCGCATGCACATCGATTGAAACAAAACCAGTATTCCAAAAACGTTTGGCAAAATTGATTTTTATGACCATGGCATGGCAGTTGGTCAATTAGTCAATTATTTTTGGTCAAATATTTTTGGTCAATTTTCGGGGACAGACAGACAGACTGACCGATTGACAGACCAACTGACCACCAAGTGACAAGTAGAAGCTCCTGCCAGAGCTTTAAAAAAAAAAGGCAACCACAAAAATTCCGACCTAGCAATCCTATTTTTTGAAAGGCATGTAATCGGAAGCAGAACTATATTTGTTTTGTTCTTATCTTGTTACTTCGCAAACTTTTGTAGAAACAAATTCTGCACAATCAGCAGTCTTTAGCAAATTGTAATTCCCCAGGTCTTGAGGCTGCACATTCAATAAATATCAGTTAATCCGCTCACCTCACAACTGCAGTTATTCCTTCAAATTTAAATCCCCCAAAAATCCTCCAAGTCAAGTTTTCAATCCGATGTCGCCCTTCCTTAGCATATATGCAATAGCAGTGGATGAGGTCACAAGGAAATAACACACTAAGTACCTTCAATACAGTATTCTGCTTTCACATGTGCTTTTCACCAAGCTGGCATATATTGTTGGTTTGTTTGTCGCACCCATGCATACATCAACCAACTGAAAGAGTGTTTTTCAATCCTTTGTGGTTTATTCAAAGCGTTTCCATAACAAAAATGTAAATAAACTGCATCAGAGTATGGATACACAATTTGAGGTATGGAGTGCATTTGGTCATGTGGTGAAATGGGTTGAAGTTTGATAAAAAGGGACCAGACAAAAGAACAGAGATTAAAACTTTCTTGTTTTGACGCATACAGTCTTGATTTTGGTGTCACATGAAAGAGTGAATTCTGGGGAACAAACTTTACACACAACACCTTGGATTTTAATCACTCCTTGACAGTGCAAATCTAGGTTGAAAAAAGTGAGTTTGTTTCCTGCTCTAGTGATTTCCGCCTGACTGAGCAAACAATTTGGTTCTGTGGAGCGCCAAGTCAACGGTATCCCTAGGTATCCCTAGTTCACATTCAAGGCACCAAATACTGGAGTCACAGACTCCTGTGTTAGAATTGACTCAATAGTTATATGCACCATTGATTAAACAGAAGTTGAGGTCAGATTTTTGCAATAGTCATCAATTGGCAATATTTTCAATAGGTTGTAAATTATAATGCTTTGTGCTATTCCACACAGCCCATTTTTCCCTTGACTTGATAAGCCTAGTCTTTCATTCTCATTACGATCCTGTGTCATGTGATAATTGTTTTGCTGTCTGTACTTTGGTAGGTCAACAAACCCAAGTTAATTCCTTGACAATTTTACTGTCAAGCAGAGACAATTTTGTGTAATATAATTTTATCTCGGATGTAAACTCAGTGTGATTCAGATTTCACAGGCCAGACAACCCAGAATTTTTATATTTTAATTGGAATTTTTGAGGTCAGATGAACAAGTAGTTCTTAGCAGAAGTAAAGCTGAAAGTGGCATGATTTATATTCCATCTCAAAATGCCCATTCATGTTGATTTCTGTCAAGAAGGCTGTATGTAACTCCAGCCATATTACAGAGAAACAATCAGAACTGTGCAAATGGTTCATGGCTTACATGTACATGTACATGTACATGTACATGTACATGTACATGTACAGGCTAAGTCACAGCCAGCAATGTGCCAAAGTACCAGCCAAATCATCATTACCAAACTATAAACTTCCAAACTGCCAATGATAATGTCAGTTGAGCAACATTAGACGTTCATGTCTTCTGACCATTGATGACTACCTGTCTGTCAGTCTGTCAGTCAGTTGGCCAGCCAGTGCAGTCCTACAAGCCAACTGAATGTGAAACCCAACTGAGTGGTTTGGAACTATAGCCTGATGAACAAGCCAGTCAAGCCAGGCAATGGATGGTATTTAATTTTAAACAAACAGTTCGTACTTGCCTTCCAACTTGATTTTTGCACTTATGGATTGGAACTCAAATATTTGAGATCAGTAAGTTTCCCCATGAATCAAATTACTTTGTAGAACAAATACTGCACAGTCAGCAGTCTATAGCAAACTGCAATTCCTCTGGTCTTGAGGCCACAAATTCAATCAATGTCAGTTAATCAGCTCACCTCACAACTGCAGATATTTCCTTTCAAATCCCAACAAATTCCTCCAAGTCAAGTTGTTCACTCTGATTTCACCCTTCCTTACCATAGGCGACTATGTAGTGGACGAGGAAATAACACACTAAACACCCTCAACACAGATATTCACTGCTTTACACCAAGCTGGCATTGCTGGTATGTTTGCCGCACCCATGCATACGTCATCAACCAACTGAAAGAGAGTTTTTCAATCCATTGTGGTGTATGCAAATGGTACCCTTTACAAAACTTTGAGTGAACTGCCTCAGAGTTCAATTTGAGGTATGGAGTGCCTTTGGTCGTGTGGTGAAATGGCTTGCAGTTTGTTAAAAAGGGACCAGATAAAAGAACAGACATGATAACTTTCTTATTTTGGCACACACAGTCTTGATTTTGGTGTCACATGAAAGAGTAAATTCTGAGGAACAAACTTTGCACACAACACCTCTGATTTTAATCACTCCTTGACAGTGCCAATCTAGGTTGAAAAAAGTGACTTTGTTTCCTGCTCTAGTGATTTCCGCCTGACTGAGCAAACAATTTGGTTCTGTGGAGCGCCAAGTCAACGGTATCCCTAGGTATCCCTAGTTCACGTTCAAGGCACCAAATACTGGAGTCACAGACTCCTGTGTTAGAATTGACTCAATAGTTATATGCACCATCCATTAAACAGAAGTTGAGGTCAGATTTTTGCAATAGTCATCAATTGGCAATATTTTCAATAGGTTGTAAATTATAATGCTTTCTGTTCTTTCACACAGCCCATTTTGTCCCTTAACTTGATAAGCCTAGTCTTTCATTCTCATTACGATCCTGTGTCATGTGATAAATTATTTTGCTGTCTGTACTTTGGTAGGTCAACAAACCCAAGTTAATTCCTTGACAATTTTACTGTCAAGCAGTGACAATTTTGCGTAATATAATTTTATCTCGAATGTAAACTCAGTGTGATTCAGAGTTCACAGGCCAGACAACCCAGAATTTTTATATTTTAATTGGTTGAAAATTTGAGGTCAGATGAACAAGCAGTTCTTAGCAGAAGTGAGGCTGAAAGTCGCATAATTTCTATTCCATCTCAAAATGCCCATTCATGTCGATTTCAGTCAATAAGGCTATATGTAACTCCAGCCATATCACAGAGAAACAATCAGAACTGTGCAAATGGTCCATGGCTTACATGTACATGTACAGGCTAAGTCACAGCCAGCAATGTGCCAAAGTACCAGCCACTAATGATCATCATTTCCAAACTGTTCAGGATAAACTTCCAAACTGCCAATGATAGTTTTGGGTTGATTTTTGTTTTCCAGAATTGATTAGATGTCAGTTGAGCAACATGAGACCTTCATCTCTTCTGAGCATTGATGACTACCTATCTGTCAGTCTGTCAGTCAGTTGGCCAGCCAGTGCAGTCCTACAAGCCAACTGAATGTGAAACCCAACTGAGTGGTTTGGAACTATAGCCTGATGAACAAGCCAGTCAATGCCTGACTGTCAGCCAGTACATGTAAGTGACTTTGCCTGACAGTGATCATTGCATATGATTTGATCTGATGCCTCATTTTCTCAAGATCTTTGCAGCACTTTTGAGAGCCCCAGTGGGAGGGCCATACTGCCTACACGTACTGGTTCATGTGCGGACTGCGCAAAGTACGCATGACTTATTTTATTCTGAATCTTATCCAACCTGTAACATCTTGACATGAGTGCCAGGCGCTGTTGGCAATGCGTTCAAGTGGTCTCTCCCAACTCTCCCTGTGAGGGGTACTTGTGCAAGGAGTCCATACCCCATTCAATCAGCACAAAAGAAGGGTGAGTGAAAGTCTTGCAAGAAATCTGTCAAAATGATCCCTGCCAAAGCTTAAAAATGGGACGCCCAAAAATGTGATGCCGGGCTCCTTTCCGCACCAGTGCCTAGAAATACCCGTGTGATTCAGGGTTCCATCCACGTCGGCACAAATGACCTCACCGTGCAACGGACGGTAATGTTGACCGGAGATTATATTTTGCTTCCATTTAAAAACTTTCATAAACATCTTTCCGAATTGTTACAAATTTATTTATTAATTTTTTTTATTTCAAATTGGTAGTTATAGTTAACGGGAAATTAAGGGGGCTTATTTTGGTCAATAAATGCGCATGCACATTGATTGAAACAAAACCAGTGTTCCAAAACCGTTTGGCAAAAGTGAATTAATGACCACGGCATGGCATTTGGTCAATAAGTCAATTATTTTTGGTCAAATAGTTTTGGTCAATTTTCGGGGACAGACAGACCGACTGACAGACAGACCGACTGACAGACCAACTGACCACCAAGTGACAAGTAGAAGCTCCTGTCAGAGCTTTAAAAAAAAGTCAAACACAAAAATTCCGACCTACCAATCTTATTTTTTGAAAGGCATGTAATCGGAAGCAGAACTATATTTGTTTGGGCCTTATCTTGTTACTTTGCAGACTTTTGTAGAAACAAACACTGCACAAATAGCAATCTATAGCAAACTGCTATTCCTCTGGCCTTGAGACCACAAATTCAATAAATATCAATTAATTAGCTCACCTCACAACTGCAGATATTCCTTCAAATTTAAAATCCCCAAAAAACCTCCAAGTCAAGTTTTTCAATCTGATGTCGCCCTTCCTTAGCATATATGCAATAGCAGTGGACGAGGTCACGAGGAAATAACACACTAAGTACCTTCAATACAGTATTCTGCTTTCACATGTGCTTTTCACCAAGCTGGCATATATTGTTGGTTTGTTTGTCGCACCCATGCATACATCAACCAACTGAAAGAGTGTTTTTCAATCCTTTGTGGTTTATTCAAAGCGTTTCCATAACAAAAATGTAAATAAACTGCATCAGAGTATGGATACACAATTTGAGGTATGGTGTGCCTTTGGTCATGTTGTGAAATGGCTTGCAGTTTGATAGAAAGGAACCAGACAAAAGAACAGACATAATAACTTTCTTATTTTGGAACATGCAGTCTTGATTTTGGTATCCCATGAAAGAGTAAATTCTGAGGAACAAACTTTGCACACAACACCTTTGATTTTAATCACTCCTTGACAGTGCAAATCTAGGTTGAAAAAAGTGAGTTTGTTTCCTGCTCTAGTGATTTCCGCCTGACTGAGCAAACAATTTGGTTCTGTGGAGCGCCAAGTCAACGGTATCCCTAGGTATCCCTAGTTCACGTTCAAGGCACCAAATACTGGAGTCACAGACTCCTGTGTTAGAATTGACTCAATAGTTATATGCACCATTCATTAAACAGAAGTTGAGGTCAGATTTTTGCAATAGTCATCAATTGGCAATATTTTCAATAGGTTGTAAATTATACTGCTTTCTGTTCTTTCACACAGCCCATTTTGTCCCTTGACTTGATAAGCCTAGTCTTTCATTCTCATTACCTTGTTCATGGCTTTGTTGTCTCTGGCTATCTTTTAAGTACTGGGAATGTTTTTTAAATGTATTTTTAACAGTGTAATTCCATTGTTTAACTCGTTTTGCCGCTGTTTTGTCTTTGCCAACCTTTCTAATTCTTGTGTACATGTTTTGAAATTATACAATGACTCTGTCCACGTTTAATCTATATTTTTTTTTTTTCAATGAAGCTTAACTTTTTATTGTTAACTTTTTTTTACTCATTGTGAATTCAATGCAATTTTGCCTCTGGCACTCAATTTGAATTTTTCATAAACCGTGAATAATAATAATAATAATAATTACGATCCTGTGTCATGTGATAATTGTTTTGCTGTCTCTACTTTGGTAGGCCAACCAACCAACCTAAATTCCATGACAATTTTACTGTCAAGCAGTGACAATTTTGTGTAATATAATTTTATCTCGGATGTAAATTCACTGTGATTCAGATTTTACAGGCCAGACAACCCAAAATGTTTATATTTTAATTGGTTGGAAATTTGAGGTCAGATGAACAAGTAGTTCTTAGCAAAAGTGAAGCTGAAAGTCACATGATTTCTATTCCATCTCAAAATGCCCATTCATGTTGATTTCTGTCAAGAAGGCTGTATGTAACTCCAGCCATATTACAGAGAAACAATCAGAACTGTGCAAATGGTCCATGGCTTACATGTACATGTACAGGCTAAGTCACAGCCAGCAATGTGCCAAAGTACCAGCCAAATCATCATTACCAAACAATAAACTCAAGCTGCCAATGATAATTTTGTTGGGTTGATTTTTGTTTTTCAGAATTGAATAGATGTGAGTTGAGCAACATCAGACGTTCATCTCTTCTGACCATTGATGACTACCTGTCTGTCAGTCTGTCAGTCAGTTGGCCAGCCAGTGCAGTCCTACAAGCCAACTGAATGTGAAACCCAACTGAGTGGTTTGGAACTATAGCCTGATGAACAAGCCAGTCAATGCCTGACTGTCAGCCAGTACATGTAAGTGACTTTGCCTGACAGTGATCATTGCATATGATTTGATCTGATGCCTCATTTTCTCAAGATCTTTGCAGCACTTTTGAGAGCCCCAGTGGGAGGAACATACTGCCTACACGTACTGGTTCATGTGCGGACTGCGCAAAGTACGCATGACTTATTTTATTCTGAATCTTATCCAACCTGTAACATCTTGACATGAGTGCCAGGCGCTGTTGGCAATGCATTCAAGTGGTCTCCCCCAACTCTCCCTTTGTAACCGTTGAGGGGGTACTTGTGCAAGGAGTCCATACCCCATTCAATCAGCACAAAAGAAGTGCGAGTGAAAGTCTTGCAAGAAATCTGTCAAAATGATCCCTGCCAAAGCTTAAAAATGGGACGCCCAAAAATGTGATGCCGGGCTCCTTTCCGCACCAGTGCATAGAAATACCCGTGTGATTCGGGGTACCATCCACGTCGGCACAAATGACTTCACCGTGCAACGGATGGTAATGTTGACCGGAGATTATATTTTGCTTCCATTTAAAAACTTTCATAAACATCTTTCTGAATTGTTACAAATTTATTTTATTATTTTTTTTATATTTAAAATTGGTAGTTATAGTTAATGGGAAGTTAAGGGGGCTTATTTTGGTCAATTTTTCGAGGACAGACATGAAAAATAAATGCGCATGCACATTGATTGAAACAAAACCAGTGTTCCAAAACCGTTTGGCAAAAGTGCATTTTATGACCACGGCATGGCATTTGGTCAATTAGTCAATTATTTTTGGTCAAATATTTTTGGTCAATTTTCGGGGACAGACAGACAGACCGACTGACTGACAGACCAACTGACCACCAAGTAGAAGCTCCTACCAGAGCTTTAAAAAAAAAAGGCAAACACAAAATTTACGACCTACCAATCCTATCTTTTGAAAGGCATGTAATCGGAAGCAGAACTATATTTGTTTTGGTCTTATCTTGTAACTTTGCAGACTTTTGTAGAAACAAACATTGCACAATCAGCAGTCTTTAGCAAATTGTAATTACTCTGGTCTTGAGGCCACAAATTCAATAAATATCAATTAATTAGCTCACCTCACAACTGCAGATATTCCTTCAAATTTAAAATCCCAGAAAAAGCCTCCAAGTCAAGTTTTTCAATCTGATGTCGCCCTTCCTTAGCATATATGCAATAGCAGTGGATGAGGTCACGAGGAAATAACACACTAAGTACCTTCAATACAGTATTCTGGTTTCACATGTGCTTGTCACCAAGCTGGCATATATTGTTGGTTTGTTTGTCGCACCCATGCATACATCAACCAACTGAAAGAGTGTTTTTCAATCCTTTGTGGTTTATTCAAAGCGTTTCCATAACAAAAATGTAAATAAACTGCATCAGAGGATGGATACACAATTTGAGGTATGGAGTGACTTTGGTCTTGTGGTGAAATGGGTTGAAGTTTGATAAAAAGGGATCAGATAAAAGAACAGACATAATAACTTTCTTATTTTGGCACATACAGTCTTGATTTTGACATCACATGAAAGAGTAAATTCTGGGAAACAAACTTTACACACAACACCTTGGATTTTAATCACTCCTTGACAGTGCAAATCTAGGTTGAAAAAGTGAGTTTGTTTCCTGCTCTAGTGATTTCCGCCTGACTCAGCAAACAATTTGGTTCTGTGGAGCGCCAAGTCAATGGTATCTCTAGGTATCCCTAGTTCACGTTCAAGGCACCAAATACTGGAGTCACAGACTCATGTGTTGGCATTGACTCAATAGTTATATGCACCACCGATTAAACAGGAGTTGAGGTCAGATTTTTGCAATAGTCATCATTTTCAATAGGTTGTAAATTATAATGCTTTCTGTTCTTTCACACAGCCCATTTTGTCCCTTGACTTGATAAGCCTAGTCTTTCATTCTCATTACGATCCTGTGTCATGTGATAATTGTTTTGCTGTCTGTACTTTGGTAGGTCAACAAACCCAAGTTAATTCCTTGACAAGCAGAGACAATTTTGCGTAATATAATTTTATCTCAGATGTAAATTCACTGTGATTCAGATTTTACAGGCCAGACAACCCAAAATGTTTATATTTTAATTGGTTGGAAATTTGAGGTCAGATGAACAAGCAGTTCTTTAATAGCAGAAGTGAAGCTGAAAGTCGCATGATTTATATTCCATCTCAAGATGCCCATTCATGTTGATATCTGTCAGGAAGGCTGTATGTAACTCCAGCCATATTACAGAGAAACAATCAGAACTGTGCAAATGGTCCATGGCTTACATGTACATTTACAGGCTAAGTCACAGCCAGCAATGTGCCAAAGTACCAGCCAAATTATCATTTCCAAACTATAAACTTCCAAACTGCCAATGATAATGTTGTGGGGTTGATTTTTGTTTTTCAGAATTGATTAGATGTCGGTTGAGCAACATCAGACGTTCATCTCTTCTGACCATTGATGACTACCTGTCTGTCAGTCTGTCAGTCAGTTGGCCAGCCAGTGCAGTCCTACAAGCCAACTGAATGTGAAACCCAACTGAGTGGTTTGGAACTATAGCCTGATGAACAAGCCAGTCAATGTCTGACTGTCAGCCAGTACATGTAAGTGACTTTGCCTGACAGTGATCATTGCATATGATTTGATCTGATGCCTCATTTTCTCAAGATCTTTGCAGCACTTTTGAGAGCCCCAGTGGGAGGGCCATACTGCCTACACGTACTGGTTCATGTGTGGACTGCGCAAAGTACGCATGACTTATTTTATTCTGAATCTTATCCAACCTGTAACATCTTCACATGAGTGCCAGGCGCTGTTGGCAATGCATTCAAGCAGTCTCTCCCAACTCTTCCTTTGAGGGGTTCATGTGCAAGGAGTCCATACCCCATTCAATCAGCACAAAAGAAGTGTGAGTGAAAGTCTTACATGAAATCTGTCAAAATGATCCCTGCCAAAGCTTAAAAATGGGACGCCCAAAAATGTGATGCCAGGCTCCTTTCCACACCAGTGCCTAGAAATACCCGTGTGATTCGGGGTACCATCCACGTCGGCACAAATGACTTCACCGTGCAACGGATGGTAATGTTGACCGGAGATTATATTTTGCTTCCATTTAAAAACTTTCATAAACATCTTTCTGAATTGTTACAAATTTATTTTATTATTTTTTTTTATATTTAAAATTGGTAGTTATAGTTAATGGGAAGTTAAGGGGGTTTATTTTGGTCAATTTTTCGAGGACAGACATATGCAAAATAAATGCGCATGTACATTGATTGAAACAAAACCAGTGTTCCAAAACCGTTTGGCAAAAGTGCATTTTATGACCACGGCATGGCATTTGGTCAATTAGTCAATTATTTTTGGTCAAATATTTTTGGTCAATTTTCGGGGACAGACAGACAGACCGACTGACAGACAGACCAACTGACCACCAAGTGACAAGTAGAAGCTCCTGCCAGAGCTTTAAAAAAAAAAGGCAAACACAAAAATTCCGACCTACCAACCCTATCTTTTGAAAGGCATGTAATCGGAAGCAGAACTATATTTGTTTTGGCCTGATCTTGTTACTTTGCAGACTTTTGTAGAAACAAACACGGCACAATCAGCAGTCTTTAGCAAATTGATATTCCTCTGGTCATAAGGCAACAAATTCAATAATTATCAGTTAATCAGCTCACCTCACAACTGCAGATATTCCTTCAAATTTAAAATCCCAAAAAAACCTTCAAGTCAAGTTTTTCAATCTGATGTCGCCCTTCCTTAGCATATATGCAATAGCAGTGGATGAGGTCACGAGGAAATAACACACTAAGTACCTTCAATACAGTATTCTGGTTTCACATGTGCTTTTCACCAAGCTGGCATATATTGTTGGTTTGTTTGTCGCACCCATGCATACATCAACCAACTGAAAGAGTGTTTTTCAATCCTTTGTGGTTTATTCAAAGCGTTTCCATAACAAAAATGTAAATAAACTGCATCAGAGGATGGATACACAATTTGAGGTATGGAGTGACTTTGGTCTTGTGGTGAAATGGGTTGAAGTTTGATAAAAAGGGATCAGATAAAAGAACAGACATAATAACTTTCTTATTTTGGCACATACAGTCTTGATTTTGACATCACATGAAAGAGTAAATTCTGGGAAACAAACTTTACACACAACACCTTGGATTTTAATCACTCCTTGACAGTGCAAATCTAGGTTGAAAAAGTGAGTTTGTTTCCTGCTCTAGTGATTTCCGCCTGACTGAGCAAACAATTTGGTTCTGTGGAGCGCCAAGTCAATGGTATCTCTAGGTATCCCTAGTTCACGTTCAAGGCACCAAATACTGGAGTCACAGACTCATGTGTTGGCATTGACTCAATAGTTATATGCACCACCGATTAAACAGGAGTTGAGG